>JAXQQM020093053.1:0-21399 GCA_034641835.2 Pinus albicaulis
GTGGCAAGGCTCTGTGGAGTGCCATCAAATATTGGGATCTTGCTCTGATAGTCTGCAGGCATATCATTCAACTGCTGTGGTAATACAAGAGGTGCAAAATGAGCAGCCATAGCTCTTGGTGGATTGATGATAATCTGCTGTCGAGGAGAAACAGGAGGACTAGGAGCAGTAGGTCTGCGAGGTGTATTTGGTGGAGACGGAGGAGAAATTGCTATGGATTGCTGATCAGAAAACTCAGGCTGAACCGGAATGGTAGGGATAAAGGGAGGCTCAGTAGGGATCCGTGAACTAGATGCAATTTCAGATGGTCCAAGAATTTGTGAAGCAGATTCAGTGAATTCAGGAGTGTTGGTATCCACAATGGAATTTTGCAACTGTCTATCCAGGTAATGAACAGTAAAAACTCTAACAAATGAACAGTAAAAACGGGTTGGCGTTAATAACCGGATCACGGAAGTACGTGGAACCTTGAGCGAAGGTGAGGAACCACGAGGTGTGAACAGTGGCGACGGAACCTGGAGTAGAGGGGCGGAACCACGAGGGAGGAACATTAGACGCAGTTTAGAGCAAACCGGTGGTTTTCATCGCACCACCATCGACGGGCAAGCGGTTTTCAAGGAATCAGAGCGATTCCATAGAGCGACTGACACGTGGCATACTGAGGGATCCCAAAACCACTCACAATACGCGCCATCGCACGTTATTGTTCGCGCATCTTTGCCGAGCGATATCTGTCCGATCAAGTGAGGCGGCACGACGCGATAACCACTGTCGGATGGAGACGACCGTTAGCGTTGGGGCCCATACGCATGTATTAAGATTTGTGGATTTAACAAAATGAAATTAAGTGGGTCTATTCAAAGGTTGCCTCTGCGTATGCCTGGAGCATTGATGTTTATTTTAAACCATACACAGTTGAATATAAAATCCCAAGTGGAAGATTGAGATATGAAGTTTAGAACAAGTTAAGTTGGTAATATTTGCCATGGTCAAGCTCAGAAATTTAACCAGAGTGCAGAATAAAAGAAGTGTTGTTAATAAAGGGAGAGTTAAGCAAAAAATTCACCATATATGTGATGTGTGGAAACCTGGTTATTTAACCAATGCTAAATTGATTGGTCCGTGTTGATTCGACTATGGTTTAAGCCATAGATTCTTCAAGGAGGTAAACTTCAGCATAAATTCGAAATTGCTCAGATTGGAAATTGGGTTAAGTACTAAATTGAGTGCAGGTGATTTTATGTGCAAAGTAAGTTTTAATTATTTAAATTGCCAGCCCAGAAAATAGAGTATTGAAATTTCCCAGATCGACAGTAGGATTGAGTACAAATTTGTTGTGTCCATTTTATATGCTCACAGAAAGAGGAAGTATGATACCTGACAGAGGTAAACAAAGATTGCAGAATTGAAGAGATGTACAACAAAGGGATTCAAAAGTACAGTGAACAGGTGGAATATGCGAAAGACGGTGAACAAAGTATGCAAGACAGCTGCATGACTGCTACAGAAAGGACAAAACCAGCTAGCCAAAGGCTGAGTGAAGTTTATATACTATAACTGTAAATTTAAATGTTTTATTTGTTTGTGATGCAAAGGCAAGTATCCTAAGGAAAAGAAAAACTCCCACTGTAATTTGTACATATTGTTATATTTTTTAATAATTTGGATAAAGAATTGAGAAGGCAGAAGTCAAAGAGTCATGGCTGGTCACTCAAAATTCCTTGTGGAATAAAAACAGTCATGTGAGGAACTCTATATATAATTTTATATGCATAAGTAAAAACATAGTGAGAGAGAGTAAGGATAGAGAATGAAAAGCATAGAAGATTGAGGCAGAGAAAATAAGGAAGAGAGGAGCAGAAAGAGATGCTACTGAACAGAGCGAATATCTAAAGTAAATCAGCAAATTTTCTTGTGATAAATTCAGGAAGTTGGAGCTTCCCTATCAAGTTGAAGCTTGATAGCTGTCAATTGTAGCTGACTGAGGTTGAAGCCTCCTGTAGGTTGGTGCCTGCAGAAAATTGAAAGGAGTTGGAGCTTCCTTGCAAGTTGTAGCTTGCAGAATTGAGGTTGTAGCCTCCTGTGGGTTGGTGCCTGCAAAAAAACAGTGGTCAGAGGGAGTTGGAGCTTGTCTTTGCATCACAACAATAATAAGATGTGGTTTTCTCCCTTTATGGGTTTCCACTTATATCTGTTGTCTCTATCTATGGCTTGTGTGCTGAGATGATTTATCAAACCTGCTTAATGTTTGTTGCTCTCATAATAAGTTTAATGTCACATTAATTTAATACTAGCTGCAACATATTAAGACTTTTCATATACTAAGGTTGATCATAAAATTAAGCTATAAATAAGCTGATGAAAAATTGAAAAATTCTCATGTATGTATTGAACTGATTCACCCCCCCCCCCCTCTCAGTTCAACTAAATTTCAACACCTCCTTCTGGATCTTTTTTGTGGCAACAGTGGCATTGGGCTCTGCATCAATAATCTGCTTCCCTTTTTCATTCACCTCGTCAGGGTCTAATTCAGAGTCGGAGCATGCATATGATTCAGAAGCCCTCATCTCAGCCACTAGCGACTGCTTGGCCCGACACTCACTTGCGTTGTGAGTGGAGCTCTTATGGAACTCACACCACTTTCCCATGTCCTTCTGTGGCTTCGCGGTGTTGTTCTTTGCTTGTGTCTTTGGCAGGTTGTCTTGGGCTGCCATGCCTTGGCTTTGTCCTTTGTTCTGAAGTTTGGGGGCACATTTCCCTTGCTTTTGATTCGCAGATCCAAAGTCTCGCTTCTTCTATTTGAATTTCTGCTCAATCTTGGCAGCATACCGGTATGTTGTACCAAGCGAGGAGATGTCGAGGAAATCCATTTCCTCCTGAATGTATCTGTGCAGACAATCACGATACTTTAGCACCAAATGTTTCTTTGAATCTTTGATACCCAAATTTTTGCGTAGGGTATGGAAAAAATTTGTTAGTTCATGCACATCTTGATCCCTTTGTTGTCGCAGCATGGTCCATTGTATGTACTTGTACTCATAGCTCCCCACAAGATAGTATTGTTCCTTGATGGCATCTCGGAATGAATTCCAAGTGGGTACGGCTGAGAACAGAGAGGGTTATGTCTCATTCGTTTTCTCACAATAGGTTTCTCACTAGTCCTTGACATGGGGGGTAGCTTTGAGGAGTGCAAAAATAATCTTCTCCCGGTCGGAAAAATCATGAACTGAGAAATATCCTTCTAATAGATTCAACCATCTATCTACGACATCTGCATCTATTTGACCCTCAAATATGGGAATGTCAAAGTTTACTTGTACCTTAAAGGGAGTCGCGCCTCCAGAGTGGCTGTTGGATGCAGATGCACCGCCGATGGGCAGTCGTTGAAGGATCTGGGCAAAGTTATCCATCATCGCGTTCCTTTGTTTTTGGAGGACCTCCTCGAGCAATATTTTGATAGGATCTCCTACTCCCTCATCTTTATTTTCATCCCCCATGGGCGTCCTTCGGGGTTTGCGAGGCTGATCTTGCAAAGGTTCCACCAGATCAAGCCCTAACTCCTTATACCCCGACCTCGTTGGGGACATGCAAAGAAGGATCGAGAAAAAGCAGACCGCTCTGATACCACTGATTCGGATTTATGCAGGAACGTAACAGAATACAGAAATAACCATAAACATAGAAATACAGTGGAAACAAGGCTTCATTTCATTAATATCAAATCACAGAAATATGCTTACAAACATGATGGAAATAAAATAGCTAGGGAGTTGGTAGCGAATCTCTGAGAAGAGATGTGGCGACTACAAACCTCTGAACTGTATTAAAATGAGGCTCAAGGGCCTATTTATTATGGAGAAACAATGGAGAATTCTAAACGTCCAAAAACCTAACCCTCGGAGATGAAGCGCCAAAATTATGGGCCCCGTTTGGGTAAATTGGTGTTTTAACTTCCCAGGGACGTAACTTCGGCATACTATCTCTGTTTGGGGCTTCAAAACGGTTCCAAAAGTTCAGAACCCAAAAAACTGCTAAAAATAGTAAGTTGTGAAAAAACTGAAAGAGACAATGGTGGGGCCCCAAGTGGAATAGGCGGGTGGCCACCAATATCCACCTGGATCAATTTTGGCAAGATAACCGATGCTTGTTTTCAAGTGTGTAACCTAAAGTGTAAACTTCTCCTACCTGAATTTGTTGGTTAATATGGGATCTCTATTCAACACAATGGAAGTGGGTATGAGATGTAACTTGAAAATTGAGTCCATGAAAACATGGGTAACTATAGAAGGCATGAGTGGGTGTGAAAAGGTATAAATGGAAAGGTGGTTTCAAAACACCATGGCAATAAATTTGTTGTCTGCTTTTAGAAGGTCCAATACGAAATCCATGGAAATGCCAGTCCAGATATTGGCCTATATTGGTAGTGGTTGTGCTACCCCAACTGTCTTCACTATCTCACCCGCATTCCTTTAATGAGTGCCAGATGTAGCCACACAAGCCTAGATGTGTGCTAGCTCCTTAACAGATCTTCTAAACCTGAAGTGACCTTGGTAGGAACAAATGGTCACCTTGAAGGATTCACAAGTATCTATCAACATGTTTCACATGATAATCCCAAGTGATGTTGTAGATCAAGCTATTTTTGAAGAACACAAGCACAAAATTGCACAAGAATGGTCATAAAATCTTCTTCACGGAGCTCTCAAAGGTGGCGGAAAGCATTGCAAATTCCAAAGGGCATCGGTAAAAAATCATAATGACTTTCACATGTATGAAAGGTTATTTTAGGGATGTTCATTTCCCTCATCAGTGTTGAGTGGTATCCTAAGTAAAGGTACAGATCAATGAAGAACCTAGCTCCATGAATCTCATGTAAGAGACCATCGATAACTAGACTGGGAAATTTGTCTTTCATTGTCATCTTGTTGATAGCACTAAAGGCAAGGCACTTGTGCCAGCTACCGTCCTCTTTAAATACAAATACCACGGATAGTGAGGAAGGGATATTTCTAGGATGTATGACTCCAACCTCCAATAGCTCATGAATGATATTTTTCTATTTCATTCTTTTATACAAATGGGTGCCCACAATGGCACACATTGGGTGGTTGACCACCTAGAACCAAGGGGACACCATGATCATGCTTACGACATGATGGTGGCAATCCACAGGGTGTTCCTAATAGGTATCGATGTTTAATTAGGACCATATGTGAATCAATGGGAAAAATTTATGGGGGACCACACACAACTCATACGACATCGAATTTTTCAGTAAAATTGGAGTGGCTTGTCTTCGACAGCTTCTCCATACGGTGAGAGTCGATAATTCAAGGGGATCCAAACTTAATCCCTTTGAGTGCATGCCCATGCCCTTCATTATTCAAAATCATGTATAGTTACTTCAAATCCATTGTCACATGACCCAAAGTGTGTGACCATTCCACACCGACAACTGCATCATAATCACTCATTTAAATAGCGAACATGTGAGGTTTGAGCTACTAGTATCCCATTTGAAGTTTCACATTGACACATTTCCTCTCCATTTCATCATACCTCTAATGGCTATCATAATTTGAAATCCATGCACTGCATAGACATAAAAATCGGTTTCTTCCACCACTCTTCTATACATAAAATTATGGGTGGCGTCGATGTGAATGAACACAATCACCTTGGAATTCGTGATGCAACTAATCAACTTCAAAGTTTGGGGTGCAAAAAAATGTTGGATAAGGCATGGAGGGAAATTTGGGGATCGTGACGATGAGCTTTTGAGGTTGTTTAATCCAGAGTAGGAGGGCCCTAGTAACTAGAATTGGCTATCATGAGTGTATTATGATTGGTCTAGGAAGGAAATATTTTCTTGAACTAGTTTATGTTCTTTACATTTATGCCTCGGGAACACGTTGCCCATCACAATTATTGTAAAGTTTGAGGCATTGATGTCCTACAATTTGGCAAGTGGAGGTTTTTGGAACTTTTGTTGCTCTATGTGGGGACCATTGCTTCTCCTTGACCAACTTCTACCCTTGTTGTTGTTTTGTTGATGCCTTGTCATGGTTAGTATTTTCACTGTATTGTTCATTCACGTTGACCTAATCTTGATTATTTTATGTATCACCTCCACCTCCATGATCTTGGGTGTTATCACTTTGCACTCTCTTATACTATCTGGGCGAGCTTCCTCGGACCTAGGTCCCTATCCCTAGTTATGTCAATTGCGTCCCAAGTTCGTTATGCACCTTGGCTGCTCCCATTCGATAATCGAGGTTTAGTGAGCGTCTTCGATGTGATCTTTGGGACTTTGATTTTCTTCTTCTTACTTTCTTTGTTGCTTCTTATGCTTGATGAGTCTTTCATTGCTCACACCTTGCAATTTCTTCATGTATTCGTTTCACGATTGTTATTTTATTTTGTCTCGTTTCAACATTTATCTCCTTTTCTCATGTCGTTGCCTCATTGGAGTCTTTTACAACACTTATTCCAAAAGTCTATTTTATTTTCCTCATATGCTCCCGAGTCGTTTTCCCATTTTCATCATCCTACGATGTCAATTTTGTTGTAACCATCTTACGAGATTTTATTCTTGAATATATCCCTTCAAAGTCGAGCTACATGGACTTTCTAATGAGGACATTGAGGCCATCCTTGGTTGACTCGCTATCGACTCAACAATATATTGGTAAATCATTTTATGGTTCGACCTCTTTCCAGTGGATCTTGGAGTGACCAACTTCTTCATTGGTTCTTTTACAATGCTGCTTTGATTGAGACAAAAGGCATGGTAAACAATGTAATCCTCTCATAATTGTTTTCCATTGAGAGGTGCAATAGCTTATTGAGTTGTTTCCCGTGATAGTTCTGGCACTGCAGATATTATAATAAATGTTAAACACACGTATGGTAGAGAAGAAAGTAAACACACATAGGAAAGATAGGCGTGAGTTTCCATTTTATTCACCATAGATGTACATTTATAGTACAATGGTGTGACTCTTGGATTCCACATTCCAAGGTCACTTGGACTCCTTTATGACTGTTCGGCTTCCACACCTACCCGTTGAGGATTAGGTGTCCAACATTCCCCCCCTTAATCTGAAGGGGTATGTGTGAGTCCAAGAAAAGAGTTGTAATATAAATCTGCAAAGTATGCATGCCAGCACTTAGGCTGAATCAACTCTCTGAAATGTTGGCATAAAGAGGTGGTTTAAGGATGACCACCAACACTGGAATGCTTAGTGCAGTTCCCGGAACTCTTCCAAATCTAGCAAAAAGTTGAGGACTTCTGCTAGAGGAAGTGTCCCTCATATTTGAAGAGGGAGACCTTCAACCTAAAGAAGGGAGGTCTACAACCTGCGATGGTTTAAGGATGACCACCAACACTGGAATGCTTGATGCATTTCCTATAACTCTACCAAAGCTGGCAAGAAGCTAAAATCTTCTGCTAGAGGAAGTGCTCCGAGTTCTTTAAAGAGGAAGAATATGAACATCACATAGATGGTTTAAGGTTGTCCATCAACCAAAGGCATGCTCATGTGCATTCGTGTCTCTGGCTACAACTCTGAATCTGGAATTGTGGTTCAGGCTCACTTGAAATGCTGTGTCTCTGGCTACAACTCTGAATCTGGAATGACGAATTGTGGCTTAGGCTCGCTTGATGTGGCTTCAAAGCTTGTAGATTACCACCATTTTCCCCCCTATCAAGTGCAAGATGAGATGATGGCGAAAACTCAACTGCAAGATTGTTCAATATTCGAGAACAAGTTCTGACATGCAACTTAAACATATTCTTGGCTGTTGATGCCCATTACCAAGAAGAGATCCATCCAAGATGAATCTTTGTTCTTGCAGGAGGATTGTTTTTGAAGCATCTGTGTGAAGAATGGGTGTGCCGACCACAGTGCTTTCATGGATGAAGATCAAAACAGTGATCTTTCATATGGCCAACTCGGTCACAGCGTTGGCATTTTTCAATATGTTTTTTTTGTTGTGGAAGAGGCACAGGATCTCGAACAACTGAAGGTGAAATTTCATGAAGAAATCTGGCACTCTCAAATTTGATGGGCTTGGAGTAGTTTGGAATATGAAATTACACATCCTTGTCATATCCAAGACATGTTTTGTGCTTGTTATGGACAAGATCTTCCCAAGGTTTGATGATGGGCTTGGGAAGTGCAGACTGAACTGTTACATCTGCATGTAAATATGCTCTTGAACTAGGCACTGAATTTGAATCGATTGCAACATTATTGACTTGCTGCTTATGGGAGTCTTTTTCAATTTTATGAACAAAAACAAGTTCAGAATGATGACTCCACTGTTGTAATTCTGCTTGCTGAAGCTGAGATTCAAGCTACAAAAATTCAATCTTCTCATGTGCATTTTTCAGATAGGACTTAATGTCAAAAAGAGAGGCTTTGCTGATTTTAACCATCCCATCAATAGTGGAATGTATCAAGTATTCAGTAACTCTAATTCTTCATGAACTTTAGCCATAAAAATGTGCAATAGTTCTTAAGACAAATACTGAATTCTCCAATTCCAAAACAATCACCGCTCACAATTCCACCTTGAATGGAACCAAATACATGAAACTAATAAATTTCGGTCTTGAGTTCAACTCTCAACACACAATAATTTGATTAAAATGCACAACAAACCAGGACACTGTATGGAAGATGTGAGAGAATGATTATAGGGAGCTAAATCTGACTCCAGTGCTCGAACATGTAGCCAATAACTAATAATGGTGGCTTCCTTTAAATTTTGGTTTACATAAAATTCATCAACATATTGCTATTGTTTATTCAAATACAAAATGTGATGGTGCTTCCATAATCATGACTGTATATGAATTTTTTTTCTTTGGAAACTTTCCAGTAGTTGTTCTAGCATTTCCCACTAATTTAATGCATCACTATTCTGACTACTTCTAGACTTGACTTCAATCAACGATGGCAACATTATATAAAAGGCATTGATACACCTTTTAAAAATAATCCACCACATATAAACTTCACCGTACCAAATATACACAATATTCAATTTAATGAGCTTTCAAATGTGCTTACACATCAAAAGGTCGAGTCATAAAAAATTCAACAAATAAATCAGCTATCAGCGCTCATTCTAACAATACATACCAATGTTACAATGCCTTGAACATTCAACACGGAATTTCACAGTCTTTCTTCTTTGCTCCTCGGGAGAAGGGCTACTTTGTTTTAAGCGACGTGTTCAGGTACTATTTCAGGTTTGATTCTTGACAAACTTCCTCATAGATAAATCTTCAGTACAAACTCTTAAAGTACTAACAAATTATTTTTCGCATGAGCTAACTTTAAAATGAAAGCTTCCAAAATTTTTCAAAGCCTTAAACAAGTAGGTGCTCCATGTATGAAAATTTTATCTAAGCCTCTCAGAGTACACAATTTTGACTGTCGAACAGCCTTATGCCTTGAATCAAACTGGTGCATGAACCCATCAAAGAATGTGTCAGTATTCTTTCTACTTTTGACTATAGGAATCAATTCATAAAGAACAAAAAATGAAGATGATATTTCAGGCTTCTCGTTGCCAACATGGAGACCCTAAAATCATGGCGTGGAGATCCATATAAATGCATAATAGTACATAGCACTTCTCCCATAAACAAAAAATGAGCGAATAATAATAATAATAAATCTAAACAGAGTAGAACAATCAGCTTGCTCGTATACTTATCGAAAGAAAAACAAAAGTGTATTGAATGAAGTCACCATCTTCTACAAGCATGGTATTTATCGGTTTTAATCTCCATCCCATGTTTCAATCCATAATAGATGGAGGTCACTATCTATACCACCATATTTTTATCTGAAATGTGTGCCCTTACAGAGCAGTCTCCATCCCACGACAACGATGATGATGAGGTGTGTGGGATTTATCGTTGCTAGATAGTGGTATGGCTCGAGTAGAGGTAGCCATGAGGGAGGGTCGAGGCAGCATTTGAGGGAGGCTGGAGCAGAGAGTGTGCAAGAGAGATCCAGATGCTAGGAGCTCCTGCAACTTCGTGGTGTTTGGCCTTGGCTACGAAAACCTTTTAAGGGTGATGAGTGCGGGCTGTGGGAGCGCACGGAGGGAAGCCCGTAGGTGGATTAGGAGACAAGATGTTTCGAGCAAATTGGGATGCTGAAGATGGAGGGTCCGATGAGTGAGATGACTGTGTACACTACGTGGATGGGAGGCCCGGTGATTGTGTACACCACGCAGATAGGAGGCTTGATGCAGAAGTGGAAGTCCGGCGACGGAAGGAGATCGGTGGTGTGCACCGAGAAATGAGGGCCAATGGGAATATGAGCTGAGGGTAGCGTGGCCGAGTGGGAGGCTGTATTTTTAGCAGGAGCGTGAGGCCAAGCAGCAATGGAGAGAGGCCGAGATCTTCTGGTAGTGTTATGGAGACTGTGAGACTGCAGTAATGGAAATTGTGAGGCACCAGTCACCGAGAGATTAACCAGGAGGAGGTAGGTCGTAACACAGTAACTCCATATGTGTTTACATTGAATGAGAAGCAGCGCATACCAGTAGCTTATATTGTGGAAGTGTTAGATCATTACCTTGGAATACAGGGATAGGTTTGAATGGCAGAGGAGCGGCAAGTTTGACAGAAGGGCTCATAAAACCGTTAAGGTGGAGCGGATATGGCTGAAAAGTGTTTAGGTGGAGCAGATATGGCTGAAAAAACAAATATAGAAATGGCTGTCAGAAGATTCTGAAATTGCCCAGGCCTGGCCTAAGTTCCGATACCATATTAAACACACGTATGGTAGAGAAGAAAGTAAACACACATAGGAAATATAGGCGTGAGTTGCCATATTATTCACCATAGATGTACATTTATAATACAATGGTGTGACTCTTGGATTATGCATTCCAAGGTCACTTGGACTCCTTTATGATTGTTCGTCTTCCACACCTACCCGTTGACGATTAGGTGTCCAACAATAATAATAATAAAACAGTATGTCACTAAGAAAGGTATTATAATAATAATAATAAAATAGCATGTCACTAAGAAGGCTCAAGTGAGGACCACTTTCAATGACATACATCAAATATAATATTATAATAAAAATAACACTAACACTAGCATGTCACTAGGAAGGCTTGAGCATGAGTGACCACCACTAAATATATTATAATAAAAATATTATGAAAAAATCAGAGAGGAAGGAATTGATTGGATTGGATTAGAAGATGGTATGGCTATATCCCACATGCAAAGTGTGAATGAAAGTAATGAAAGGGAGGGGTATAGAGGGGGAAAAGGGGAAGGTGCAAAACATACTTACCTGAGCGGGGTCAATCGATGATCAGGAAGGTCGATGGCCTAGGAATGTGTTGAAGGCCTCATAATTTCGTTGCAACAACATGGGGGGAAACCACCCAGTCTAGACCTTAGAGCAAGTCCTTTTCCGTTTCGTGTGGTGGCTATGACTGGGGATAAAGGGACCAATTTCCCAATAAGGATGATTTTTGGATATGTTTATTTTATATAACATGCAATGGGAAATTATTTTAATCTATCACATGCATTTATCTAACACTATCTATTCTACTGTATTCCCAGGGGTGTTTCTTCCTTTATGTGATTTAAAAAATATATCTTCCAACTATTAGTAATGAAGATTATTTAACAGTTGAAAGAGATGAAAATTATGTAAAGATGATTATTTTAACAAAATAGTTTGATTAAAAGAATTATGAAAATTTTATCTCATTCATTCCGTTATGCGATCTAAAAAAGATGGCTTCCAACTATTAGTAATGAATATTATTTAACAGTTGAAAGAGATGAAAATTATGTAAAGGTGATTATTTTAACAAAATAGTTTGATTGAAAGAATTGTGAAAATGGTATCACATTCATATATGTGATTATATATCAGATAAGAAATCATAGACAAATATTAGTACAAAAGTGCATTTAACATTAATTTATGATAACATTTGAAATATATAATGCAAGTAAAAGGATAATTGTCAATCTAGAAAGCAAAACTTAATATATATGAATAAAAGTACCATATATACGAAGTCCTACTCATATAAACTGACAATAGTTTTCTGCTCCTCTTCACTTTCAAGAAATTTAACGAGTACAATAGTGAAACATCAGTTAAACAACTTCAAATGTCAAAAGATAACAGCCTTTGTTCCATTAATCCATCAAAGAATTTACAAACTTACAAAATTTCATTCTTTGCAAATGTTTTTGACAAATTTCTGGACCCTTCTCTAAATGCATGAGAAGGGTTTAAATACTAAACTACAATATGTTTAAAAATAGATTATTACATAAAAATAGAGGAGGTTTCAAACAACCATCCTCGTAAAGAGCTAACTTCAACTACAATGTAGGAAAATAAAGTAACAATATAACTATGAGTGTTAATCCTCCTTGTGGATTTGATCTCGAAGTTGACAAATATCTAGCATAGGTTTAAGTTGAGCTGGCTGCGAAATTATTGATCTGACATGGCCCTTGAATATTGCATTTGAAAGTGCTGGTTGTGACCTTTTTGTTGAATCAATTAATGACTACAGGGTTTGGTACTGATGATAAGGTTTGATCAGAAAATTCCAATAATTTTCTTGATCAAACTTATTTACTTTTTTAATCATTTCTTCCTGCATCTCTGTCTTTTGTTTCCACTGTGCTTCTAACGGCTTGATTTCTGAGAGCACTTCAGATGTGGACTCTTTGATAAGCTCAGCTTTCAAAAGTTGTTCATAAACTGATTCAGTAATTTCCTTTATTAGCCTTGATGCTTTTGTTGCTGCTTTGTCTGCTTGCCTTAGCTATGCTTCCCAATCTTTAAATAAATTTTCCTTGTGAATTTATCTACATGGGGTAGATCAGCTTGTTTTCTTGAGTCAGATGCTTGCACTGAATGAACTCATTAATTTTATTTTCAATTTTCTCACAAATTTTCTTGTTAGCTACTTGTTGGATCGGGATTTCACTTCAACCAAAATCAGAGTCGGTGATTGAAGCTTGTTGGCAAAATACTTCTTGTTGTTGCTTCAGCTTTGCATTCATTTCCAATGTTTCTCTTTTGAATTTCTCTACCTGTGGATGGCTTTTTAATTTGTTCATTGTTGCTTCTAGTTGTGTTTCCTTTTTTGTAAGTTGCACCTGATGCTGCAAAGTTAACCTTTCAAAATCTATTTGAAATGAGACATTTTCAATTCCATTTGCTTGATGGAGTTAAAATTTTCTTGCTCTAAAAATATCTCTAAATCGTGTATTTTGTCTTCTCTTTGCTTCAGTAACAATTGAACTTCAGTGGCCTTGTCAATAGTGGCAGTAGCATATTCCCCTGCAAACTGTGATAGCTTAGTTAAATTTTCATTAGGATCAGCTAGAGTATCCTTCCATAGAAAGTCAACAGATTCATTTGTAGGATTTGTAACTGTATCATCGATTCTTCTCCTTTTTCTTCTCTTAACTATAGCCTTATGACTATGACTGTAGAAGACATCCAATGAAGAAATTTCTTCAATTTGTAAAACTATCTACTCTATAGGGTAGGTAGGAATGATCTCTCGATCATGAGTTTCAGGTACTTGTTGTAGTGGAACTGTCATTTCCACTAATTTCTTAGAATTCTACGGCGTTTGAAAACTGGCAGATTGATCAGTATTAGGATTTGGTTGTAATATGTGCAATGCCTTAGAAAACATTTCCCATTCATTCTTCAAATCCTTTGGCTGAGATTTTTCTGCCTGATTAGGTGTATTTCAGTTGTGCTAAATTTCTTGGGAAGATGCTCCAGTTCCATTAATTCCTACTTTCTCTTTCATTTCAATCTCTTTGATTACTTTATCAGTTACCTTTTCTGGGCTCTGATTTATGTTTTCAGATTCGTTATCGGAGTGATTCGAATTCTGAGATTTGTGTTCTGATTGCCCTGCCTCATGATTATATTTATCCTGGGATTCATCTTTAGACATGTCTTTGGCCTCATTATCTAAGCTAATACTTGGATTTGGTCTGTTGAAATCTTCAATAATCAATAAATACAAAGGAATTCTTTCCAATCCCTTATTTTTGTATGTTTGGAAATCTTCAAAGTCATCTTGATTGAGCTGACTAGATGCATTTTTTAGTACATCTGGGAATTTCTCAATGCCTTGAAAGAAATCATCAAACCTGTCTATTTCTTTCAGAAAAGGCTTCAGCTTAAGCTCTGTGGTGAAATTGTTAATCACATCATTGGGGTTGTATGGCCTCTTTGGCATTACAACCAAATTCAATAAATTAATATTTGAAAATTCCTTGAATGTATGACCAATATCAAAAAGTTCAAAAGTACCGCACTTCAAAGGGAAATTAGACCAAATGGCCTTCTTGGAACCTTCGAGTTGCTTCGAAATACCATTTACTACAAGTTGGTAAGAAATTTCTCTAGCAAGTAGCTTGTCAGGAACATAATAGGGTAGGACGTGGGGAGAAGCATAACTCCCAAAAACTTTGACATAGGTGAAACTTTCTTTGGAAAACCATCTGGCAATAGGAAAAATGTATGTACTAGCCTCTTTGGAAATCCTAGGGGCTTTCTCGTTAAATATAATATGATGCATAGGTAGAATGGCTCTATGACAAATTCTGTAAAATTGTAGATGAAAATCTGACTCCCAAAGGGCTCTGTGGTAAATATGGATTGGAGTAGGGTCTTGGGTTGTCCACTTCCATCCTATGGTAGGAAAACTCAAGCAAAATGAATTTGCGTCCACAACATAGGTACTCATGTAAAAGGGGGGTATTATCCTAGAGGAAACACTTCTTTTACTTCTATATTCCATGAAATTTTTGGCCAAATTATCAGACAGGATATTTTCCCAATTTAGAATTAAAGAATTGAAGATTTTGTCAATTAATGGGACCTAGTCTACAGAAAACCTAGTAGTATCGGGATTTGCAAACAATCTACACAACTTTCTAGCAACATAGCAATAAGGGGAAGGTAATTGCGCTATCAGGCACATACCGAGTTTGTCACATTTTAGCTTTCCTTGGTCATCCTTCCATTCCTTTATAAATTTCATTAGGTCTGTTTTTTTCTTTGTAGAACTTTGGACAAATTCTTTTTCATAGTTCTGTTGCGGGATGGGTAAGTGGTACATTGTCCTCAAATCTTTTGTTGTGAATGAACCAATATTCTCATCCTTTGAATTCTTAAATGTCCTATCTGCTATGTTCAGGTGGTAAATTACCCACTTAACCATATCTGTATAGGGGAGAATCTTATTCCTCGTTGCTACTTTGTGAAAGAATTAGCATGCAACATCGAAATAAGATGGTTTTGAAGAAACCGATGTGTCTGCTATACCAATTTTGGTTATTACCCTTGGGTGTTCATTCTCAAAGAGTTGGTACATTGCCTCCCATGAGGAACTACCACAATCCTTGTTGCAGGTGGTATATGAGAATAGGGCAGACATATCTAAGTCTTCAATAGATTATGCTTGGGCAATTTCCTTTCCTTTCTTGTTCATCCCTGTTATCCTTACTCCATTAAGTGGTTTCCTGAATTCAAGTGAACAGAGAAAACTTTAGATCTGAGATAAATGGAGAGAGAGAGAGATTTTAAAAAGATATAATGAAAAATACATCGTTCAATCATTTCAAACATGCTCGAATTATATTTGAATCTTTCAAACCTTACTCCCATTAAATGTTGTTCATCACCCATAATTCTTCCTATCAAATCTCTTACACACCTTTACGTAAAATGTCTAGTCGATGAAATTAAGAAGTTAGATCTTATATCCAATTGATTAGATATGAATCATTTCATGCACTTGAGTAATAACTATCAATATCACATATCACAACTCTAAACCATTACTTGTATTTATGTTTTCCATTACCGATGAATTTCGCGAAATGCGATCCGTGAAAATCGCAGATTGCAATGTCCATACGGTAATAAAACTTGCATTTGGTTATTCGTTGTGAAATGAGAAGTGCATTAAGGATTCATGCCGATGCACTTTATTAGATGTTTGAATTTTTATGATTGTTGCTTTATTAATTATTCGGGTCCAACTCTTCGCAACTTTTACTGAATTGTCATAAGTTGGTTGTTTTAAAAGGAGCGATGTTATTTCTTTTTAATAGTGGTTTTTAAATCATTTTTAATGGGAGTTTTATATGAATTGAAAATGGTTTAGCACATATCACAACTCGCAACACTTATTGTGTTTTAAAATTTTCACTTGTAAGTTATGCGATTTGCGATTAGTGCTAAGAGATCAAAGCGAAAAGGGGAAAGAAACTTTATTTCCTAAAGTTTTAGACTTAGGCTAAGATAAAATCAAGATTATAAATTCCTATTTATTTCAAAGGTTCCCCATATAGTAAAAATAAATGGGGGGTGTTGTATAGTACAACAGAAGGAAGGCTACCTCCATTCCACTTGGGAGGGCGTTTACGTAGCATCTCCCACTGAGGAGAGTGCACGTCATAATTTATGGCAGCGGAGGCTCGCGTTCACGCGACCTCCACACAATACCAAAATCATAAAAATCGAAAAGCTCGCTCCACACGTTACGAAAATTGTTGCTTGCCTGCCTGATGAGTTGAGTCACCTGAGGAAACGATGTCATTATTTGATTGTCTCTTGCATGCCTGCCTGCCTGCCTAATGAGTTTAGTCACCTAAGGAAACGATTTTGCGAGACCATCTGCAAAATTATTCGATTGTTGAGAGACGATAGGAGTGGGGTTCTACTACTACGATTCCATGTTGATCTCGTTATTTGTGGATAGGAGTGGAGTTCTGCTACAATTACATGCCCCTAATCTCCTTATTGTTGCCATCTCCTTTATTGTTCGTTTTTGTTTGTTGTGCAACTCCTTATTGTTTATTTTTTGTTTGTTTGCTGCGAAATCTGTCCTTTTTTTTTTTTTGAGAGGGCTCAAATTCTAGTGTTCGAATATCTATTCTGTAAACGACACCCTAATCTCCTTTATTATTATTTTTTTTGCCGTGAAACTCCTTATTTTTTATTGTTTGTTTGTTTGCTGCACAATCTCTCCTTGTTTTTTGTTCGTTGTGTGAGAGGGTGTGAATTCTAGTGTTCGAATCCCTATTATGTAAACAACACCCTAATCTCCTTTATTGTTTGGTTGTTTGCTATGCAACTCCTTATTGTTTTTTTTTTTTTTTTTTGCACAATCTCTCCTTATTTTTTGTTTTTAGCATGAGAGGGTGCGAATTCTAGTGTTCGAATCTCTATTTTGTAAACGACATATAAACAGGAGCCCCATATCGTGGATGGATTGATTTTGGTTTCCAACTAATCACAATTTAATGTTAAAAATTAGGAGGTTTCCGGTTCAAAATTACTTCATACACTTTCTCTTTCTCAACTTTAATTTTTGCTCCATCGCACTCTACTTGGTCTACTCTCACCTAAGACTCAAGAACAATGCAATTTATTTATTTCTCAAGCATTTTTATAGTAACCTGAAAATATTCACAACAAGGCAAACGTTTCTTGTTTGTTTGTTTTCTCCTAGTAAACTGTTGGATACTCATATGATTGTGTTTGTCGTATTTAGGGGATGCACGATGTGTTTGTGCTCATTTTCCTTTTCAAAGAAAGAATGGTATATCTCCAATTTGAAATAGAAGTTTGTATATATGAATTGCATATTTAGTATTTGACTGTATATTTACTGTTTTTAAATAGAAATCTGAACAAACATTGCAATACTCCCCAACACTCGAAAAAATGTTTGTGTCAATATCAAAACCTAACCCAAAAAGGGCTTTAAAGCTTCTCAACAGATGTTTGTGCCAATACAAAAACCTAACACAAGAAGGGCTTTAATGATTCTCAACAGCGGGAAGATTGAACTCTACATGTGTCTTGAAATTTTATTTTAGTTCTCTTGATTCTTTCTAAGAAGACCGGGGAAAGGATTAAATTCTAGAGATTTACTTTACTATTGATGTAGTCAGCTATCTTGGAATCCCCTAAAATTTGAATATGTAGACCCCTTTTCCTGTTTCCAGCCTTATCCGTAAGCACATAGAGAGAATTCAGTGTAGACCCCTTTTCCTGTTGTTAGCCTTATCCGCAAGCACAGAGAGAGAATTCAGGTTTTCCTAGTTATTTGTACCCTCTCTCAATGTGTATTTGAAACAATTTATTTTTAGCGCCATCTGAATATAAAACTCCTCCTTTGCCAGCCTTTATGCCTCTCCTTGACAAGGTCCATCAAAATATCACCGTGCATTGGATTTGTCTACATTTGGGCTTACAAACAATTATGGTTGGAAGCTTTTCCTTTCTTGGTTTCCAAATCCCTCTATACGCAAATCTAATTTAGTGGATGACTTGAAGGAGAGGGCCTTTTGAAATACCTTATATTATCATTTCTTACTAGGATTTCTAGGATTTCAACCATCTGTGTGTTGTTCTATTAAGGTGCCCTTTTCCTTCCTTTGTGTGTATCATTTGACACAGGATTTGTTTTTCAATCCTTCCTGGGTTCATCAGTTTGTATGTGGGAGTTTTTAAGCTACTACTCCTTAGACCAGTTTCATCATTATGGTTATATGGTGCTCTATGGTCCAGGCTCTGTAAAAGCTGAAAACCAAAACTGGAAGTGCTAGTTACCTTCTTTTAATGCTCTCAGAAGCAAGGTATCTTTCATTAATATTATCGTAGAATGCACATGGTTCTCATATCTGAAGAAGGCAGTCAGATATTACTCATTCTCAGAATGATTTGTTTTAGAGATAACAGTGGGACTAAATGGTTGAGTTTGGGTGGAGGTTCCATCTTATGAGATTATTCATTATTAGAATGATTTGTTTTAGAGATAGCAGTGGGACTAAATGATTGAGTTTGGGTGGAGGCTCCATCTTATGTCATAGTTAATCTTGCTTCAAGTGAGATCACTCAATCAAAATACCTGAGTGGCGTTCCACAAAAATCATGTTGTAGAGATTTTTTTTTCAGAGTCTCACAATGAGTATCTCAAAATGCATGAGGTCAAAATCCATCTCCTGTATTCCACCATTCCTGGGTACTTCCTGGCCTTGAGAAATATGATCATGTTAAACAAAAGTAAAATTAATAGTGTTGAAGCAATCCTCCATGTCCTTGAATCAAAGGAAGTCAAAATCATGAATGTTGAACTTGGAAAGAGAAAGGTGATTTTTTGAAAATGGATGATAGAGAATTTGTTGGAAAGATGAAGAAACAAGACAATGCCCAGTAAAGGAAGGAGGCCTAGCAATCATGTCATGTCAGTATTGGGTTTTGTCAAATGAGGAGCACAAGAGGAGGTTATGGCTCCTAAAAATCTATCTAGGAGAAGTATCGTTCTATTTGTTGGCAGCGAATAATATAATTCTATCTCAAGTAGCGATAAGGGAGGGATGCTTCCAAGAGCCAAAGCATGCAGGAAAGAGGAATATTCAATCATTCACTAATACACTAGGAAAACCTATACAAGATCCTCCATGATAGAAATAAATAAATAAAATCCCTAAAATAGAGACAAATATGGACAACATTATGTCAAGATAAATACAACATGCGAGTAGAGTTCCATATATTGAAACCACAAGTTCAGGAGCCTGTGTAGATATTCGGGGATAGTCAGGCGTACATCTCAATGATCTCCTTGTCATGGGCTTTATGGATCAGACCATTCATAGTATGATTGTGCTTTGCTTTAGATTTCGTTCTCCAAATGAGGATTGATATGATTAAGGAGCTTCCATGCCTCTCAAATTCTCTTAAGTGCCATGATGGATGCATCCTTTTTTATATTTTTCATCCTATGGTAAGGTGGTTTCATGGCTTGAACTGCCATCATTAAAGATCCTTGATCCTCCTAGATGTTCTGAGCATCATTCTCGATGTGAAGTTTTCGATTTTGTCTTTTCACGTCCTCTTGGAGGATGCTACAAATTTGGATGTCATGTTGCACCTGTTGTCTTTTCATGTCCTCCTCATGGATAATGCTACAAATCTGGATGTCACATTGCACATGTTTTCTTTTCATGTCCTCCTGGAGGATGCTACAAATCTGGATGTCATGTTGCACCTGTTGTCTTTTCATGTCCTCCTGGAGGATGCTACAAATCTGGATGTCATGTTGCACATGTTCTTCATGCTCCTTACGTGTCTGAGTTCCAAATTGGGGATGAGGGAAAGCCATCTTTTTTATTTATAACAATGGACTCCAACCCCCAATTGTTCATGGAATATCCTTGATTCCCTGATTCATCCCTCCAAACTGGGGATGAGGGAAATCCATCTTTTTTATTTCTAACAATTTACTCCAACCCCTAATTTTTCATGAAAGATCCTGTATTCCCTTATTCATCCCCCCAAATTAGGGATGAGGGAAATCCATATTTTTTATTTCTAAAAATGGAATCCAACCCCAATTTTTCATGGAAGATCCTTGATTCCATTATTCATCCTGGTTGAGTTTTTAGTCCCCTTCCAATTTTATGCTTCTAGATTCAAATTTATGGACGCTTTAGTTCCTTCTTGTTTGCTACAACAAAGTATTTCCATGAGATTTTTATGAAGATCCCAACCAAAGTTCGCAGCATTAATAGGGGCAAATAGGATGACGATGTCTTGGAATCCTTATGAGCATAGAGGAAAACCCAAAAGAGTAGATAGGCCATACCCCACTTAAAATTGCATCGGGAGAAAAAGCGGTGGCTCGAATGCACTTGATGCCTTCAACAACAAAAATAGAGGTGTGCTGGAAATTGGCATGATGGAATCTATGGAATATATGCCAATAGATATTATGACTGAAAAAAAAAGTGTTATAATCCCTATAAATACAAAAGAACTAGTGGAATCCCACAGAGATAAAAATTATAAGAGAAGGAATTCAAGAACAAAGTACTTGTATCGATATGTAACAAGAATAGGCCTTGCCACGTTTAAAATTTTGTTGAAAAAAAAGCAGTGGGCCAAATGCACTTGATGCCTTCAATAAAAAAACATAGAGGTACACTTAAACTATGGAATTTATGAAATATGGACCAATAAATATTATGACTTAACAACATGCATTATACCGCCCATAAATACAAAAGAAGTAGTGGAATCCCACAATGATAAAAATATACAGAGGAAGCAATTTAGGAACATAAGACTTGTATCAATATATGATAATGAAATTAAGGGCAAGTTTGGATAATTGGAAATCACTAGACTTGGAACTTATATCTTCAAAGAGAAGAGGGCTAGTTTCCTTTTCCAACTCAAGATACTTGAAGGCTTTGTATTGAAGAAGGTTGGAAAAGGGGAAAAATTAAAAGTTACAATTCTTAAAGACCCCAACATTTTGTTAGAG
>JAXQQM020068381.1:0-77193 GCA_034641835.2 Pinus albicaulis
TCCATCCTTTTCTTTCTTGCTTCTCTTGTCATGATGGTTTTATAGGCAACACATTGAACAACTTTATGACCAAAATTGTGACATGAGAAACATTGTCCATTGAAGTAGAAATTTTTGCGATCATGAAATCATCTATTTGAATTTACCTGTTGGTTGTAGCTTCTTTGAAAGACATTCCTGTTAGTGTTCCTTGAATTGTGATGATCATGCTTTACCTGTAAAGATTCTTTATTCCCTTGCTAAGTGGCTGAATGTAGTAAACTAGCTGTAGCTGCTTTTAGATAATTTGGTGCTGAAGCCTGAGAGGATTCTCCGGTATATCCAAGACCTGTCTTTATAAGAGGAGAACGTTGTACCTTGATAATCCCATCTAAGGTTTCAGATCCTTTAGCAAATCTAAGATTCAGAGTCTTTTCTTTCTCAAGTTCTTTTCTTAGACTTACTACTTCACATTCTAAATTCTCATTGTGTTTCTTCGCTTCTTCATTCTGCTTTTTTAGAGTCTCTATGGTAATTTTCCTTTCTTCTAAGAGAATTTTACATTCTTCTAAGCGAATTTTGAGTTGATTTTTTTCTTCAAGAAAATCATTTTCCTCTAGAGCATCCACAAAAGTATCCTTTTCATCTTTATATTCAAATGCCATGAGAAGTCTAAGATCTTGTTCACATTCTTCCTCACTATCAGAGAACCCATCACTGTCTTCATGAGTGTAGTAACTTTTCCTAGTGCTAGACCGGTGCTTATTCATTCTTGCTACTTCCTTCCCTTTTGCAGATGTTTCTTTATAAGGACACTTAGCAGCATAATGACCAACTCTTCCACAATCAAAACATTTGAAAGGAAGCTTACCTCTGAACCGTCCTGTGCCAAGTTGAAGTTTCTTTACAAAATTTACCTCATCTTCTTCTGAGATATATCCTGATCCTTTTGCTTCTTGTACTTCCTTCCCTTTTGTAGAAGCTCTAAAGACGGCTTCTTTGACTTCAGATGGTCCTCCTTTTCTCATTTCATAAGCAGTTAGTATGCCATGGAGTTGTACGACAGTAAGATTTTGAAGATCCTGTTTTTCTTCAAGAGCAGAGACTTTTGACTCAAATTTTGCCGTTAGTGATCTTAAGATTTTATCAACCAAAGTAGATTCTGCTATTGTTTCTCCCATGTTTCTCATACGATTTACAATATCATCAATACGTAAGAAGAAACTAGCAACACTCTCATCATTATGCATCTTCAAATTTTCATATTCAATTCTGAGAGTTTGGAGTTTTGCACTTTTTACCTTTGCATCTCCTTCATAACTTAGAATGATTTTGTCCCATATTGCCTTTGCTGTATTCAGTTGTATAACCTTGACAAATTCTGATTCAGTTAGACTTCCTGATATTGCATTGACCGCCTTTGCATTTGTTTCATAATTCTTCTTTTCCGTTAGATCCGTTGGTACTGCGGCTGGATATTGATATCCTTGTTCAACAATGGCCCATACATCTGCTCCCATAGACTGAAGATAGGATCTCATCCTTATTTTCCAGAAGATTAAATTGCTTCCATTAAAGAGTGGAGGCTTGATAGTTGTTGTTCCATCTTGATTACTCATCTTGCTTGATCTTCCTTCTAGCGGCTAAGCCTTTTCAGAAGGACCTGCTTTGATTCCAATTGTTGGAAAAATACTGAGAGGGGGGGGGTGAATCAGTATTTAGTGCAGACAATAAAACTTTGATATTTCCTTCTTAAAAATCCATACACTACTTTCCTGAATTCAACCCGCGTATATACGTGGATATCCTTTACAGAACTCACGTATATTCAGTGAATTAATTATGCATTTAATTCATGACTTAGATCATTGCATTACTCATTTATCAGATGTTCAGAAAATAGTAAACAGGTGTAGAAAGAACAGAGTAATCATCACACACAATCAATCACACATGAACACCAGGATTTTTAGGTGGAAACCCAATTTGGGAGAAAACCACCGCTGCCGTCGTCTCAGTCTTCAATCTTTATTATTAAGAAAACTTCTTACAACATGTACTGGCGCAGACTCATACCAGCACGTAGGCACCCACCTGCAGAAGGCTACAACCTTCTCTCGTTTACCAGCCTTTCCTGGAAGGGAGCAACAACCCCCTGCTCTCATTTACCAGCCTCTCCTGGAAGGGAGTTACTACCCCCTGATATTAACACCAGCCTCTCCTGGCAGAAAGCTTCTACTTTCAGACTGAAGGCTTCAACCCTCAGATCCACTGCAAACCACGTTTCATCAATTTTCAAACTGGATCAAAACAGGTTCAACACAATCCTTTACTTATCAGCAAACGTCCTTTTCCCAGAGCATCAAATAGAACAGTGAAACCACTGTAACCAGAATATCAGAGATAACCCAGACTTCAAAATAGATATGCAGAATCTCAATTAGCTCTGAGCAACCATCAGTTCAAATTGCATACGCGCTTTTCTTCAAACAAACTCGCGTATATACGCGCTTTTAATAAAGGCAACCCATGTATACATCTGTGCACTTTTCAGAAAAACCCTAACATTCCATACACTCCTTTGTTTAAACAGATCCGCGTATATACGCGCTTTTCATGAAACGAACATGCGTATAGATCTATAAAAGACAAACTTTGCAGAACAGATCAGATCTATGGACTTACCCAGTTTTCTTCAATATCTTCAATAGATTTGCGCTAGGTCTTCAATACTTTTTTTCAGATCATCCTATAGATTCATCATTTCTAGATCTAGAGATTTTGAACCTTCATCATATTCATGGGTGCATCATAGATTCAGATCTATCGATTAAGAACAGAGTTCAATCATACAAATAAACTTCAGAGTGAAGTATTCATTTAAAGCCCAGACACATGCACACACTTTTCACAATGATTTTCTTCTCCTTATATAGGTTTACCCTTTATCAATACCATGAGCCAAAACCACACCTCTTCCGATGGTATTCCTGGACGGGGTCAAATAGACAACCCAGCGCTCAATACAATGGGTCAATATCATGGTAGTAACCCCTGGTTTTACACTTTTAGAGCGCAATTGAGCATACGCGACTTGGCACGTGCTTTCCCGCATGCATACGCTACTTCGCCTAGACAAACCCGCATATGCCTTGAGACACACACTTTTCATCATTGGTCTAGCACATACTGGAATTCCTTTCATCATTACATCTGAGCTGCTCTGTAGACACATTAGATTTACATCATTAAATAGTATATCAAGTCAGTTTCCATTAAGTACAACTTTCATCAAGTAGGTTTCCATCATCTTTATCAAGTGGGTTGCCATCAAGGACAACACGCTGCATCATATTGCCAACACAACCTTTATTTTGCAGTAAAATTAAATAGTAGTGGCATTTGGATTTGCATCACTTTCATGTTTTATTTTTATCTCTTTTTGTTTGGGGTCCATTTTCATATTCTTTTTGATATTTTTTCTTTCAAGTCCTTTGATTTTTATTTTAGGACTTTTACCCTCTTTACATTTTTTTATTTTTCTTTAAGAATTTCAACCTTCCTCAACTGCACTGATTATCATGGGCATCCTGTGGTGTTTTAACTGCATTTGGGCAGTCAGCTAATATCACAACTAATAGTCACACTTCCCTTTCACCCACATCTCAATTGGATCTCCACTGGAACTAACATGCATGAAAATAATAATAGTAAATCATGAGTTGTATGTTATATCACTGATTTTGAATTAAATAATATTTAATTCACTTGATCTCTCACTAGTGTATCTAAAAATTACAACTAGCACAATTGACTTTAACTCACTTAACTGAGTTAAACTGATTACAACCTGCATTAACTAATGCACCGCTGCATTTCGAACTCTGCTACAAATAGAATTACTTTTCATGTCTCACCAACTATCCTCAACTCGAAATTCATGAGTTAACTGAGTTTATCACACTCAGTTAACTATTACAAGTGATTATGAGATAATATTACATTTTATTGTATAATTTAATTAAGGGATAATTAAAATAGACACTGCACCAAATTTATCCCACACCAGTGTAGGTGCTGCTAAGACCTGTTGGTCCCACACTGGTGTAGGTGCTTCTTGGACCTCCTAGTCCCACACTTAGTGTAGGTGCTGCTTGGACCTCCTGGTCCCACACTTCGTGTAGCTGCTGCTTGTTTTTTCTGGATGCCAATTTCATTGTTTCTTGTTGCAAACTTCAACACTCCCTCTCAACAAGAAAATAATGTCCTTGCATGTGACATGCACCTCTTGCATGTGACATGAAACTCTTGCAAGCAACACTTCTCTAGTGTTTCTCGCACATGCAACTCTTGCATGCAACACTTCTCTAGTGTTTCTCGCACATGCAACCTTTGCATGCAACACTTCTGAAACTGAATAGCCACCAAACAACTTAATCAATATAATGCATATGTCATCAAAGTATCTTGACTGCTACTAGCTGTTAGCCACCCATAAAAATCTGTCATATCAGAAGGTGGCTAAATGATGTTGGATAGCCTTCAAGAAACAATTCCATTACTAAAATCGTTGATACTTGAAAAAATTTGATAATATCCTATCCTTGGGTCATATTCACTACTGTTTCCCTTCAGAACTCAGAATCCTGCTGATTTCCAAAGCCAAAATACTGCTGCAAACCCCATTTTTCCCTTTTTCTCCTTCCCATACTAACCTCATTTTCTATTTTCCCATTCCCCATGAAAATCCCATAATTTCATGTTTTCTTCCCTTCCCATTTCATAAAATACATTTCATAAGGTCTAAGACCCCTTCTTAGCCTTATCGGAACCTCCATTTCCTTTGAAAAACATTAAAAAACCATATAAAATCCATATTTTATATGATCTGGACTTAAGCCCCCTCGGGCTAAGTCCCTAACCCTTTTCCGGCCATAAACCCGAGCGCCAGAACCAACTGCTAGACCCGTCGGGCGCTTATCCTTTCAAAATAATATTTCTCCGCCAAAAACATTAAAAACCTTTGTTATTTGTGTTATTTTTAGTTTTAATCTAATTCCAAAGGTTTTCCGCCATATAAGTTATGGAGCAATCTCCACCGTCGATCTGCTCCTCAGATCGGACGGTGCGAAGCGCGACTTACCGTGTGGTCCCCGCCGTTCAAACCTAATCTTCACCGTTGATCTGCTCCTCAGATCGGACGGTGCGGAGCATGCCATTCTTGTGGACCCCCCCCCATCCATGCGTTGTTTTCCAAACCCGCGCGGTTTCCATCGCACCGCTCTTCAGCGCAGGGCGGTTTTTCCCCGACGGCTAGCGATTCCATACGCTGTGTGACGCGTGTCCCTTGTACGATTTGAAAACCGCCGCGCAACCGTCGTCCATCGCGCGTTATAGTCTGGACCAGGATGCCCAGCGAAATCAATCTCCTCCATACGATCTGGGCCCACTCATCCAACGGCTATCGGTCTTCGAAAGTGTCCGATGTATAATCAAAGTGCCCGCGCGATAAACCAACCTTCGTACCACAACAAATCAATCTCTGTCGTCGATCTAATCTGCAGATCGACGATCCAAAATCCATCACCCAGATTCCCTCCGTTTGACTTTCAACATCCCCTGATTCCATCTTGACCGTCCAAAATGATCCAGATCAACGGCGCAGTTTCACTGCGAGGGTATACCCCCAAGATTCTCCTCCGTGCACCCGGACCCCCCCGCAATCATCCCCGACTGTCGATCTCAGCACGAATCGACGGCTCTGATCTAATCCTCCTTCCCCCATGCTTTTTCGACGATTCTGAGATTAAATCCCGACCATTGGATGATGCCATCCAATGGCCCTGCTTCCTCCGCACATCCTCCGATGCATATTGACCTATAAAAGCAGGATTTTATAACGTTTGTTTGTATTTTGCAGGGTTTCGAAGGTTTTCACTATAAACGAATAAAATTCAAAAGAAGAGGGTGACGAATCTCTTGCTTTTGATTTTCCAAAGGAAATTGACCACCGGGTTTAAAATTTCATATTTATCAATGTTTCATGAACCATTGATGCATTACAGACCCTGTACAGCCCTGCACAACAGCAAGAAAACATGGATTAAGCGCAGAAAAAGAGTATCAGCGCTGAAGACCAAGAAATTATCAGAGCAAAGGATTAATGGACTGTTTACGAGGATTATGGCCCAAAATGATCATTATAAACCTAATCCCCGGGTTAAAATAGAGTTCAAAGAAAATCCAAAAGATTTCACCGACAGGGAACCTCCACTGCCACAAATGGAGGCGAATTGATTCCTCCTAGCGACTAAAGCGCCACCTGTGCCTCAAAGCATTCAATCAGAAGCCGAATTTATTGATCAGGATCAGATTTTTGCCTCGACACAGCCGAAGAAGTTACTTCTGCCAGGAACTTCAATACAAAGAATATCTGCAGAGTTACTTCGTCACCACACAATGCCTCAAAGGTCAACAAAACTCCTACCGAGCTTGAAATCATTATGTAAATCATTTAATACAGAGGATATGTATGTGGATCTCCTCATTGAACCCCTCAAAGTCCAATGAGCCATTTAATTCTGTATTAATTGTAATTGAGATCTTTTTTCAAATCTCACCTCCTCATCTTTCTATATATACCACGACAGAAGATGAGTGAGTGTTGGTTGTTGTTTGATTACAAGTTGTAACACTGAAACTCTCTGAAATAAATATATAAGTCTGTTGAAGTTGAAAAACAAATTGAAGTCTTGGATGTCTTGATGATGTTGTTGCATGCTTGTTCCTGAGAAGGCTCTATCATTGGATCCATGAGCTTGGCTGTTGGTGAAGTATTCTGAACTGTTTGATGTTTTTCCCCTGTTTTCATTATGTTTCATAATTTCTTACTACAGTAGGTTGAAAGTTTTAGGCTAAGAAATGACTCCTGGAAGCACCTTAGACCTGTTCATCCTTCACTGTTTTATGTTTTCTTCTGCTGAAGTATTTTAGAGGCTTTAAACTTCCTCTTTAGTCTTCATGCTTGTTTATTTCCTTAATATCTCAAATTAGTTGGTTTCAGCATGATTTATGGTTCTCCCTGCTTGTCTGCTATCACTTGAAAGCTGTTATTGAAGTCTCCCTTTGAAGTACCATTGTTTTAAGTTAATCAAAGAGGTCGGTTTTGATCTTGCCCTTTGCCATTGCTTGAACAGTTGTTTTGAAGGTCTTTATAGTTGTAAGCATAGATGTTATTTAGGTGTTCCCTCTTCTATGACTGTAATTATCAGTGAATATTTTATGTTTTCTAAGTCCTTTAAAATAAAATATTTGAGGAAATAGGGTGTTCCCCGAATCTTAGATTTCATTTTAAAAGTTGTCTTGAAGTCATTATTTGCTTAAAGAATGTTTGTAGAATTTATGGTTAGCCCTGTCTATCAAATATCTCTTATTGCTAAGTTATTTTTTCAAGTTCCCTTTGTTGAGAATTAAAATTCTCTTTCCAAATCATTAATTTCCATCTCATTCCAAAAACAAAAGGATCTTGTGGCCAAGTTAGATTTGCCCTTTGATATCCCATATCACTTGAAGAGTTTGTCATGACCTTATTTTGACTCCATTGCCCAATCAACCAGATATTTCCTCTTTCTGTCTATCTTTCCTAGACCTTTCATGTTCTTCTGTATCAACTCAATCCAACCAAACAAACATCTGCACCTAATAACTAGTCTAAAATCCATAATCAAAGCACACAAGATAAACCTTTGCAAACAAATACTTGAGAGATCCCTCTCTGAGAACAGGAGGACTAGATCCTGGAACTCTAAAGATTGGTTCTGATGTTGCATTGTCTTTTGATTTGCCAAACTTTCAAAACACCGGACACCAACATAATGGCGATCACGGTGGGACCTACTGAGAATCAGAGGTTTCAAAACCTTTCTTTAAACTTTTTAGGTCCAGTATAACATAAGTAACTTTTTTCAAGCACTACCTAACAAATGGTAATTATGATAGGACTTAATTGAATCAGTGACAAACTAAGTAACCCTTAGGATTCCTTTTAACCCTTATCAAACCTTGAAGGAACCAGTTAGCAAGCCATAAGAGAAACTCTGTTTGTTTGAACACCTTAGCTAAGTGCAAAATCAGACTTGGAACGCTCTCTTAACCTGTAAAACCAAAATAACTCAGAAAAACCCAAAAAAAAAAAAAAAATATTTCAAGTTTGGCTTCATAATAAACATGGTAGTGGACCATAAAACCTTTTACCTCCTCACGAGCTAAAAACTTCCACTTTGTAGTAAAACACTCATTCTTATATATCACTTACCTTTTGTTGTGTTTTACCTTATACTCTTAGACAGAGTCTGGAAAGGGCCAGGTAGCCTCCGGATCTCATCCTCTTTTTGAGGTGAAATATCTGGTGAATGCCCTCCCAGTCAATCTCTGGTTAGATTTTGTTGTGTTTCAGAATATCCTTGCGAAAGGATATTTCACAAACACTGTGGTGGACAGTGTACCTCTTAGAAAACATTCTAAACTTCCCACCTGGCGACTCCACAATCCTGAACAGACCTTAAGACTCCACTGGGAAGAACCCTTATCATTGTAATATCATTCAAATCCAGTTAGAGGACTGTAGGATTAAAATTTGTGTAAACAGATCAGTTAACCTCTCAAATATTGTCATACTTGGTTGAAATTTTCTTGTTATTTAGGTCTAAAAACACAACATAGTGGCTCCTAGACAGATCCACACTAGAACCCATCCTGACCATGATCCACCTGAGATAGTTGATGACCCAGAAAGAATCCTTAGGAAGTCTCCTAAGATAGAATATTCAACTATTTTCAGATCACCTCCAAGAGCTAATTCAATCCCTGAAAATCTTTTAGCTCTACAACAATCACAAGCTGGCTTAGTTAATCCCTTTAGGACTAGGTCATTTGGTGATTTAGATCAACTAGATTGAGAGTCTTCACTTTCATTTCCTAAGACAAGTGAACATCCTGATAGTAGAGAAACAACACCTCCTGATTTACACTTCCTTCATAACCTAGGTGTATCTCATCCAAGATCAGCTCAGAAATCTACTGTTGTTCCATTCACTTCTGTCCACCCTTCATCCACTGTTCAAACCACTCCACTTCAGCCCACACCTCCTCTTGTCAATCCACCCCTTGTAAACCCACCCCCACCACATATCATGGCAGCATGGTATGCTCCCTTAGTCCTTCCTATACCATTATTCAATCTTCCACAGGACTATCAGTCCAAAATTCCATTATATGATGCTAAAAATGCTGTAACTGCATCACAACATGTGGATAAGATGGATGACTACTTTGATAGAAATGAGATCGATGATGATTCTGTCAAACTTAGACTATTTGCTCAAATTCTGGGGGGAGAGGTAAGAAAATGGTTTAAAGGTTTAGCCCCCCGTACTATTAATGATCTCCAAGGCTTCCATCAAACATTCTTGAACAAATGGGAAGTAAAGAAGAATCCTCTCCAATTCCTTGTTGATTACAACAATCTCCGTAGGAACCCCGGGGAAAGTGTACAAGCCTATTGTACTAGATTTAACAGTGTATATAATGCACTTTCTCCAGAACTAAAACCTCCACAAGGCTCAGCCTTAAATAAGTTTCCTGAAGGATTTGACTCTGACATGACTTATTCACTAAGAGAAAGAGATTTTGCAACTCTCGAAGATATGCAAAGGGGTGCTCTTTCTGTAGGAGTCAATTTAATAGAAAAAAGAGCAAGAATGAAAACTGAAAAAAGAGTATCTTTCAGAGAGGAATCCCCTCCTTCTACTTCCAGCTCAAAAATGGAGAGGATGATGGAAGAAATGATGAAAGAGATGAGCATAATTAAGAAAGCACAAGAAAATCAAAACCAGACTGCACTTCAAAACAATCAAAACAGAAATAGAAATCAGAATTATAGAAGAGATAACAATCAAGATAAGGAAAAAGAAAGTGACCAACAAATTAGACCTCCCTTTCAACAGAACTATGTAGATCAATATGAGGAAGACAGGGATTTGGAAAGGTTGGAAGAATCACATGTAAACTTGATTGGATCAGACAGTGGGGATGATGTTTTCCTTACTGAGGAAGAACAAGGTTTCTTCTCTAATGATCAAAATACAAACACCTATGAAGATTCTGATGACTATAGATTAGGTTTTGAAAATGCAATCATGGAGATACACAAACAGTATGATCTTAGGAGCAAGGGAAGTATGGAGAATTCAAAAGATAAGAACGCTAGCACTGCTGTCAAGAAAAACACAGAAAGCCAGCCCAAAAAGACAGCAGAAAAAACCAACATTTCGGCCAAGAAACCAGATTTAAACAAAGACAAGGGAATCCAGCCAAATGTTGAACAAAGTACCCCTAGCACTTCAGCTAGTGGTCCTAATAAAACTATTCCTATCACTAGTCCAAACAAGGTTCAGCAAATCAAAGCCGCTGAAAATAATTTAATTGAAAAAACAGATGTAATTATTAACAAGTCAATTATTCCTTTCAACCTTGAAGGAGAGATTGCTAAGATAAAAATCACCATCCCCCTAGCTGAACTAGTAACCTAAGAAGTGTACAAAAACCAAGTTTTGAAAGCTTTAAACTTACGAAGCGATACTGACACCTTAAACTTGACAGATGACAAACCTGAGCTGTTGTTTGGCCCAGAGGTTGAAGGAAAATACCAAGAAGGACCAGTCCCTCACTTCTATGTTAGTTTGAACATACACGATAAAATTATACACAATGCCATGTTAGATTCTGGAGCTTCACACAATCTAATGCCCAAGGTAGTAATGGAAAGCTTAGGCTTAGAGATTACTAAACCATACAAAGATTTGTATTCTTTTGACTCAAGCATAGTCAAATGTTTGGGTTTAATCAAATATTTATGTGTTAACTTAGCTCAGATCCCTGCCAAGAATCTAGTAATGGATATAGTTGTAGCTGACATTCCCCATAAGTATGGCATGCTCTTATCAAGATCATGGGGAGCCAAACTTCAGGGAAGCCTTCAAATGGACATGTCTTATGCCACCATCCCTGTTTTTAACCAAAACAGAAGACTATACAGAGAATCCCACATGAAGTACATGGTGAGTAACATGGAAAAACCAAACAACACTCCAATCTATTCTATTCAATCAAGTTTAGACTTCTTTATCTTGTGTAACGAAGATGAAATTACTCAACAAGGTAAAGAAAACATGGACCCAATCAGTTCACCAGAACAATCCAATCTTACCTTGAATCAACTTCAAAACATTGACAATCTACAACAACAAGAAAATGAAAATCAGTCAAATATACTTTGGACAATAAATTTCGATGGATCCTGTAATAAAACCAGTACAGGGGCAGGTGTCTGGATTCAAAACAAAAATCAGATTTTTTCATACAAGTTAGACTTCCCATGCACTAACAATATTGCTGAGTATGAAGCACTTCTCCTAGGCTTACAACTGCTTAAAGAATTAGAAGCCCAAAAGATATCTATTTTAGGGGATTCTGAACTTATAATTAAACAAATCAAAGTAGAATACTCAGCCAAGAATCCAAGGCTTAGGGAATATCAAAATGCTGCCCTTGACCTATTAAAAAATTTCGAAAAATATGAACTCATTTTCATCCCTAGAGCACTGAATCATCTAGAAAATGAACTTACCTTCATTGCCAGAAATTGCCAAGTACCTGAGATAAATGAACAACTCAGTATAAAGGTGAAACACAGACCTGCTGTGCCTGATAACGAAGATCACTGGCAGGTGTTTGAATCTGACAGACACATAGATGATTTCTTGAAATCAGAAAGTGATTTCAGCATACCAATACCAGAAAATAACCATAAAGAAAACTATTTGTATATTGAACAAATCCCAGAGGCTAAAATAACATATCCTGCTAATATAAATCATTGTGAGAATCCTTTTGAAGCAGAGATAATGAAAAATGAATACCAAGAAGACTTGGAAGTCTTACAATGCAAAAATGATAAAATCCCAAGAGGTCTCACACCTTTAGAACACCTGTTTGATCTCAACGATGTAGCCAAAGAACCAAGAATGGAGCCTGTGGAAACAAATGTAGAAGAGCATAACATAGGTAGTCTAGCAGAACCCAAGATGATCAAGCTATCCAACACCCTCCCAGCTCACATAAAATTGCAATACATAGAGCTTTTCAAAGAATTCAGAGATGTGTTTGCTTGGGAATACAAAGACTTAAAATCGTATGATACCAGCATCATCCAGCATAAGATCTCCTTGAAGGAAAATCAAAAGCCTTTTAAGAAAAAACTAAGGAGAATAAATCCCCTTTTACTACCTTTAGTTAAGGCAGAAATTGAGAAGATGTACAATGTTGGGATCATAGTACCCATTAGATTTTCAGAATGGGTATCAAACTTAGTTTCTGTTAGAAAGAAAGCAGGGGAAATCAGGCTCTGTATTGACTTCAGAAATTTAAATAGGGCCTCTTTAAAAGACAACTACCCCTTACCCATGATGGACCATATACTTCAAAGGGTAGTTGGGTCAAGAATAATATCCTTATTAGATGGGTTCTCGGGTTACAATCAGGTGTTAGTGTTCCCAAGTGATCAAATCAAAACTGCTTTTACCACACCTTGGGGCACCTTTATGTATGTCAAAATTCCTTTCGGATTAATGAATGCAGGGGCCACCTTCCAAAGGGCCATGGACATAGCCTTCTCTGAAGATATTGGCTATTTTATAATTATTTACGTTGATGACATAACTGTTTTCTCAAAAACTGATGAAGAGCATTTGATTCACCTAAGAAAGGTTTTTGAGAAGTGTAGGAAATTTGGCTTATCACTGAATCCCAAGAAGACCCTCTTTGATCTCCAAGAAGGGAAACTTCTTGGTCATATAATTTCAAAAGAGGGAATCAAAGTAGACCCTACAAGGATAGATGGCATATTGCAAATTAGCCATCCTAGAAGCCTCAAAGAATTGCAATCTTTCATTGGAAAGATTAATTTTTTGAGAAGGTTTATTCCCAACCTTGCTGAGCTATTAAAAAACATTACAAACATGCTTAAGAAAAACGTGGGTGTAAAATGGACTTTACCAGCTAAACAATCATTCGAACTGGTCAAACAAGCTCTTACCCAAACACCAGTCCTGATTAGTCCTGATTTTACCAAATACTTTTACATTTTTTCTTTTGCATCTGAACATACAATAGCTGCAGTTTTGCTTCAAAAGAATGATTTGGGGCAAGAACAACCAATATCCTTTTTTAGTAGGGCCTTAAGAGATGCTCCTCTCAAATATAGTATCATGGAGAAGCAAGCCTTAGCATTAGTGAAAGCATTAAAGGACTTTAGGGTCTATATTTTACACTCTCACACAATTGCTTTTGTTCCACATACTGTTGTCAAAGACATTCTAAGTCAAGACCCTGATGGTAAAAGGGGAAAATGGATTGAAACCATTCTTGAATATGACTTAGAAATTAGGCCCACCAAACTAGTTAAAGGGAAAGGATTAGCAAAACTTATGGCTAAGTCTAATTTCCAAGCACTAGACATGAATATGGTAGATGTGTTGGAAGACGTAGAAGAAGCTACTGCTCCTTTCATTGAAGAAACATTTCTGAATTCTCCTTGGTATGCTGACATTATTTATTTGCTTTTATATCTAAATGCCCCTCCTTCTTTGTCTAAAACTAAAGCTAGATTCTTGAAACAAAAGGCTTTGAGTTTTTGTATCTTAGATGGAGTATTATATTGGAAAAATGATGTTGGAATTTTTCTTAAATGATTACTTGAAGATGATGCAGGAAATTTCATGCATGAATTGCATGATGGAGAATGTGGAGGTCACCTCTACTGGAAGGCCACAGCAAACAAAATTCTTAGATCGAGTTACTATTGGCCTACCCTTCTCCAAGACACTCAGAAGTTGGTCATGTCTTGCCATAAGTGTCAAATCTTTGATGGCAAGAGGAAACTCCTTCCCTTACCTTTACATCCTATCAGAGTTGAGGCACCTTTTCAACAATGGGGGCTGGACTTCATTGGGGAAATTCATCCATATTCCTCAGCTCAACATAAGTGGATCCTCATAGCCACTGACTTCTTCACCAAATGGATAGAAGTTATACCTACCAGGAATGCTAATGACTCTGTCATTATCAAGTTTCTTGAAACCCATATCCTATCCAGATTTGGTTGCCCCAGAAAAATCATAACAGACAATGATGCTGCTTTCAAATCCAAGAAGATGGTTGATTTCTGTCACAAATACCATATAACCTTGGGCCATTCTACTGCTTACTATCCCCAAGGAAATGGATTATCTGAATCCTCCAACAAGAGTCTCATCAATATCATAAAAAAGTTGTTGGAACAGAATCAAAAATCATGGCACAGTAAGCTGGTTCATGCCTTATGGGTTGATAGATTAACTACAAAGAAATCAATAAACATGTCCCCCTATCAGTTAGTTTATGGCATGGATGCAATTTTTCCTACCTCATTGGGAGTTCCAGTCATGAAGCTCCTTCAAGAAGTGCAGGTTGAAGAAAATGATATGCAGAGGAGGATCAACCAAAAAATCCATTTACAGCAGACCAGAGAAGAAGTTTATGAAAGAACACAGTTGGTCCAAGAAAATATGAAGAAGTTATTTGATAAGAGGACCAAGGCAAACAATTTCCAGGCTGGAAGTGTTGTTCTTAAATGGGATTCAAGAAGAGAAGAGAAGGGGAAACATGGCAAGTTTGAGAACTTGTGGAAAGGGCCCTATATTGTTCATACTGAGAGGGGTCATAATACATTTTTCTTGAAAGAATTGAATGGAGAAGACCTATATGGAGGTCCTGTCAATGGCAGGATGCTCAAGCATTACTTCTGCCAAGAATCTTAAGTTTCAAAGAATTTTTGTTTTACCATTGTAAATATCATAGTCTAGCCGTTGCATTCAAAATTTATGAAAAATCAAAAATACAAAAACAAAGAAAAGAAAGAAAAGAGGGCAGGTTGTGAAAACAAGAAAGGCAAAGCCCCATGCCAAAAAAGAGAAATAAATCTAAAAGTGTGCAAGCTTAAATGCCACTCCTACAAAACACACTTCTAGTTAGTCAAACAGTTTAATCTTGACTAATTAGTTTTAAATTTTCTGCTGATAGGATAGTGAATTCGATTTTCCAAACTGTTCAATCTTGGCTTATCAGTAGATAGACTAGGATAGAAATCGAAGGTTCAAACAAACTCAAAATCTGAACCAAAGCTTCCAAAAAGAGATAAATCAAATCTATGTTAAATTCTGAGCCAAAGAAATGTAAAGATCTGGTTCTAATCAGCTTAAAACCTGAACCAGAAGAAAAGCAAAAACAGAGCTGTGAAGAAAGGAGAAGGCCATGATGAAAAACTTTCAGATCTTAAGCCTTCCATTTTTTATTTTTTATTTTCTGCAAATAATAATCTATGTGCAGTTTGTTTTTATGCCATAGATCACAGCAAGTCAAACAGCTTAATCTTGACTTGGTTGTTTTTAAATTTCTGTTGTAGAATTTAGAGAATGACGGTCTGTTGGACAGCTTAATCCCAACAGACACTAGAATAGGTAGAGAAATATCTGAGCTTAACTGTTTAATCTGAGTTCAGGGAGAAATAAGGAATAGAATTAGATTAGTTTTTATGCTTTCAAAAGAATAAAATGTTGTAAAAGAGTTTTCCAGTCCAAGTGCACTCAGATGAAGAAAAAATATTAGATCAGTAGGATTGGGTAGGTAGAAGGTTTGTTGATCAAAGTTCCATTGTTTTTCAAATGATTGACAACTTGTTTCCAGAGAAAAAGAAGATCATTCAAGCAGAAGAGAACAGCCCAATGGATGAGGCAAATGATCAGCCTCCTAGAGAATACAAGTCTGCAGTTCTTGATGCCTTCAAAAAAGGCACCATCCCCAAGTGGAGCCACTGTTAGCCACCCATAAAAATCTGTCATATCAGAAGGTGGCTAAATGATGTTGGATAGCCTTCAAGAAACAATTCCATTACTAAAATCGTTGATACTTGAAGACTTTTGATAATATCCTATCCTTGGGTAATATTCGCTACTGTTTCCCTTCAGAACTCAAAATCCTGCTGATTTCCAAAGCCAAAATACTGCTGCAAACCCCATTTTTCCCTTTTTCTCCTTCCCATACTAACCTCATTTTCTATTTTCCCATTCCCCATGAAAATCCCATAATTTCATGTTTTCTTCCCTTCCCATTTCATAAAATCCATTTCATAAGGTCTAAGACCCCTTCTTAGCCTTATCGGAACCCCCATTTCCTTTGAAAAACATTAAAAAACCATAGAAAATCCATATTTTCTATGATCTGGACTTAAGCCCCCTCAGGCTAAGTCCTAACCCTTTTCCGGCCATAAACCCGAGCACCAGAACCAACTGCTAGACCCGGCGGGCGCTTATCCTTTCAAAATAATATTTCTCCTCCCAAAACATTAAAATACTTTGTTATTCGTGTTATTTTCGGTTTTAATCTAATTCCAAAGGTTTTCTGCCGTATAAGTTATGGAGAAATCTCCACCATCGATCTGCTCCGCAGATCGGACGGTGCGGAACGCGCCATCCCTGTGGAACCCCCCATACATGCTGTTAGCCACCTATATTTTTCTATCATATTAGCTGGTGGCTAAATATTTTTTGCAGCCTTCAAGAAACAAATTCAGTCCTGAAGTTGTTGGTGCTTGAAGTCTTTTTGGTGAATCCATAATCTACTGATTAAAATCTTCACAGTTGTTTCCTCTTTCAAACCTCTGATATCCTGCAAAAATCCAAGTCAAATAATGCTCCATTCCCCTTTTTCCATCCCCTTTCTTCCAACTTACCTCATTCTCTATTTTCCTTTTATTCATAAAAACCCCACAAAAACATATGTTTTCCCTTTGTCCCTTCATAAAATCCATTCCATAAGGTTAAAAACTCACTTTTTGACCTTATCTGAATCTTGATTTCCCCTTTGAAAACATTGAAAATCCTATAAAATGCGCATTCTATATGATGTTAAGGATTTAGCCCCCTCGGGCTAAAGCCCCCAACCGTTTTCCTCCATATACCTGAGCGCCAGGACCAACTGCTCATTCCTTAAGTGCTAAACTGAAAACACAACCTTTCTTCATCCGTTTTTCCTTTGATAAACCCGAAAAACCCATTTTATAAAGTTTAACATGAAATATTTGAAGTCACATGTTTGATTGCCGTGATGAACCTGGGCTGTTGATCTACTCCCCAGATCCGATGGAGCAAAACACACCTCACCTAGTGGACCCCCCTTCCCGGCGCCGTTTTCCAGAAAACCACTAGTCTCCATTCCGCACCACCTTCCAAGCCAAGGTGGTTTTCTCCCGTCGGCCAGCGACTCCATACGCTGGCCGACACGTGTCCCCGACACTGTTTCAAAATCACCGCGCTATCAGATCATTTCGCGTGCTAACCTTCGTACCAAGACCACGCGGCGGAATCCACCTCCATCGTCCGATCTGGGCCCTCCCATCCGACGGTTTCCGATCACTTCACCTGCTCGACCTTTAACGGACATGCGCACCCGTTAACTCATCCACCACACAGCCAAGATTCAATCTCCGCCGTCGATCTCTGCAGATCGACGACTCACATTCATTTCCCTGATTCCATCGCCTGGTCAACCTCCTTCCCGCTGAATCTCCATTGCCCGTTCTCCACCGTCGATCTCTGCAGATCGACGGTCCGGATTTAATTTCTCCACAACTCTTTTCCACGACCGCTCAGATTTTATCTTGGCCGTTGGATGATGCTATCCAACGCCCCGCATTCCTCCGCACATTCCCCAAAGCAGATTGACCTATAAATTGGATTTTTTACGTGTTTTTTGTATTTTGCAGGGTTAGGGTCATTTGTTCGTGTTTTTTTTGGAAATTTTAGACCAGGAGGGTGATGACTCTCTATGTTTCGATTTCTCCGAGGGAATCACTCGCAGAGTCAGTTTCACGTCTCATCGATTTTTCCACAAAGCATTGATGCCTTTTTCCTATCTACGTAGCCCTGCACAATGAAGAAACCGAGAAAATAAATGCAGAGAAAGAGTATCAGAGATTGAAGACAACAGTAAGCCAGATCACAGCAGATTAGTGGACAGTTTTGTGGGGATTAAGGCTAAGATAGTTATCAAACACCTAATCCCCGGATCTAAAATGCAGATTGAAGGAAAAACCTAAAGTGTTTATCATACATATTGCCTCCACCACCATATCCGAGGCCAATTGATTCCTCAACCACCGCAGTGCCACCTATTGTCTCAAAAAGCTCAATTAGAGGCTGAATTTATTGAATAAGTCAGATATTTTACCTCAAAGCAGTCGAAGAGTTACTTCTACCAGGATTTAATGAAAGAATGTCTGCAGAGTAACCCTAGGATCACACAAAGCCTCAAAGGTCAAAAAAAAGCTCCCTCCGAGCTTACTTCATAAGTGTAAACCAATTAATGCAGTGGAACACCTGTATGGTTTCTTCATCGAGCCTCGAAGGGCCAAGAAGTCATTAATTATGCATTAATTGTATTTGAGATCTTTTCATCAGATCTCACCTCCTCATCTTTCTATAAATACTTCAGTAGAAGATGAGTGAGGGGTTGGATTGGTTGGTTGTTAATGTAATTGCTGAAGCATTGTAATTGTGACTGAGATGAAAACTCTTGATTGTAGATAGGATTTCACTGGCTCTTGGAGCTCTGCTTGTAACAGATAGGTTAGTTTGTGAAGAGAGATGGATTAAAACACTGGATTTGAATATTGTAACTGGTTTGAAGCATCAATACAAGCTGATTTATGGGATCCTGGTCTATGCTAATGGTGATGTTATTCTCACTGTAACTTGTATTTTGTTTCTGTTTTCAATTTTTTTCATTTTCCACTATAAAGAACAGTTTAAACAGGGTTAGGACCTACTGTATATCAGTAACCTTCTCTGGCTGAAAAACCTTTATTTCAACGTTTTTCCTCAAATGTGTTATTTGAAAATGATTTAATTTAGTTTAAGTACAGGGATGCTGGCATTCCCTCATCTCTTTGTCTCAGCTGAATGTTATTTTTAAATGTTACTTTCAATATATGTTGTGTGAAGATGAACTGAGGAAATTAAGGTTAGCCCTGAGTCCCTTTCTTATTTGCTCAACTATTTGATTGCTTCCCTAGAATGTGTTGAAAGCTGACTAGTTTCAAAGTACTTATCAGATCTTAGACCATTCTGTGTTATCTTTGTTTTTTCCTTTTGTTTTTATATGTTTTCTATCAGAAGTGTATCAAAGGCTGGATAGTTTCAAAGTACTTACCAGATCCTAGTTTGCTTCTATGTTTTTCTTAAGTGCCTGGTCAAAGGCTGGCTAGTTTCAAAGTACTTACCAGATCCTGGGCTACTCTTTGTTATGCATCTGTCATTTCCCTTTCTTATTGTATCACTCCATTCCATAAATCAAACTTTAAAGAGATCCTTAGGCATAGATGACTTGCCCCATAGACCATTCTTGAACCTAATTGTTCCAATTAAATCCTCTTATGACTCCATAGCCCAATGGACTGAAAATCTGCCATCATCTTTCTTCTTGACCGAAGCTTACTCTTTTTACTTGCAACTTCTCACTTTTGAACCTATTTGCATATAGATCTTTCTGCCTCAGACAACAACTATGTTCAACCATCCAAAAAAACCAAACAAACCCTTGGACTTCATAACTAGCCTAATATCATTACCCTAAACTTCAAAGACAAATCCATCTTTGTACATATTGGAGAGATCCCTCTCCGAATTCAGGAGGGCTAGATCCTAGAATCCCAAAGTTGGTTGAAATGATGTTAACTTTGTGATCGGACTTTGCCAATCTTGCTTATTACAGAGACCTAACATTTCTGGCGACTCCACTGGGGAGTTGAGTGTTTGTACAAAACCTTGGAGACCTCAGAAAACCTTTTATTCAAGAAAACTTTGAGAGTTAAAAGCAGCCTTTTCAAGCACTACCAAGAAATGGTAATCATGATGAAACTTGTTTTGAATCAGTGACAATCTAGGTCAGTCCTAGGATTCTTTCAAAGTGTTATCTAACCTTGGAAAATCAGCTAGCTTAGCCATAAGAGTAGACTGTCTTTGTCTCATAACCGTAGCTAAGTTTTGAAACAAAGTTAGGGCATTCTTAGAAACCACGCAAATAGAAAAGAAATAAGAAAAGCCAAAAACATTTCAGATTGGTAGTAAAACACTAGTTTTTGATATCTTATCTACACCTTTTGATGTGTTTTACCCTATACTCTTAGACAGAGTCTGGAAAGGGCCAGGTAGCCTCCGGATCTCATCCTCTTTTAGAGGTGACATATCTGGTGAATGCCCTCCCAGTCAATCTCTGGTTAGAGTTTGTTGTGTTTTGGGATACCCTTCGAAGGGACGTTTCACAAACACTGTGGTGGACAGTGTACTTCTTTGGACACACTCTAAACTTTCCACCTGGCGACTCCACAATCCTAAACAGACCTTAAGATTCCACTGGGAAGAACCCTCATCATTATAATATCCTTCAAACTCAGTTAGAAGGCTGTAGGATTAAAATTGTGAAAACAGATTAGTTAACCCCTCAAAGATTGTCATATCTGGTTGAACTTTTCTTGTTTATTTGGGTCTAAAAACATAGCATAGTGGCTCCTAGAAAGATTCACACTAGAGCCCATCCTGACCCTGATCCACCTGAGATAGTTGATAACCCAGAAAGTATCCTTAGGAAGTCTCCTAAGATAGAATCCTCAACTATTTTCAGATCTCACATAAGAGCCAATTCAGTCCCTGAAAATATTTCAGCTCTACAGAAATCACAAACTGACTTATTGAACCCATTTAGGACTAGGTCATTTGGTGATTTAGATCAGCTAGATTATGAGTCTTCACTTTCATCTCCTAAAAAAAGTGAACACCTTGGGAATAGTTAATCAACACCTCCTGATTTACACTTTCTTCTTAACTTAGGTGTCTCTCATCCAAGATCAGCTCAGCAATCTACTGCTGTTCCATCTACTTCTGTTCATCCTTCATCCACTGTTCAAACCACTCCACTTCAGCCCACACCTCCTCTTGTCAACCCACCCCCACCACATATCATGGCAGCATGGTATGCTCCCTTAGTCCTTCCTGTACCATTAGTCAATCTTCCACAGGACTATCAGTCCAAAATTCCGTTATATGATGCTAGTAATACTACAACAGCATCACAACATGTGGACAAAATGAATGACTACTTTGACAGAAATGAAATTGATGATGATTCTGTCAAACTGAGACTATTTGCTCAAAGTCTGGGGGGAGAAGCAAGAAAGTGGTTTAAAGGCTTAGCCCCCCATAGTATTAATGATCTCCAAGGCTTCCATCAAACATTCTTAAACAAATGGGAAGTGAGGAAGAATCCTCTCCAAGTCCTTGTTGACTATAACAATCTCCATAGGAACCCAGGGGAAAGTGTACAGGCTTATTGTACCAGATTTAACAGTGTGTATAATGCGCTTTCCCCAGAATTAAAACCTCCACAAGGTTCAGCTTTAAACAAGTTTCCTGAAGGGTTTGATGCTGATATGACCTATTCATTAAGAGAAAGAGATTTTGCAACCCTTGAAGATATGCAAAGAGGTGCTCTTTCTGTGGAAGTTAACCTTATGGAGAAGAGAGCAAGGATGAAAGCTGAAAAGAGAGTATCTTTTAGAGAGGAATCCACCCCTTCTACTTCAAGCTCAAAGATAGAAAGAATGATGGAAGAAATGATGAAGAAAATGAGCATTCTAGAGAGAGCGCAAGCAAGTCTAAATCAAAACGCTCCTCAAAACAGAAACCAAAACCAAAATCAGAATGTTAGAAGGAATCAACCTCCAAACAGACCCAGGGAAGATGATCAACAGATCACTCCTCCCTTTCATCAAAACTATGTAAGTGAGGTTGAGGAAGCAGATCAAATAACAGAGGACGATGATATAAAATTATTTGGGGTAGATGATGATAGCTTCGAGGTTCATTATGATAGGAAACAAGGTCTTTATACACCTTACGACGACAAAAGAGATGACAATGAAAATTATTATCAAAACATGGAAAATGCTGTCATAGAGCCTTCAAAGGAATATGAACTCAGAAGTAAATCTAATCAACAAACCCCCAACAACAAAACCTCTGACAAATCCTCTCAAAGCAGCACTGCAACCAAGTCTAAAACAATCAAACAAAAAGACAAAACAGTGGCTGATAATTCTGGTAAAGGTAAAGAGAAAGACACTCAAAATCTTGAAAAACAAAGTGCAAACATCAGTAGTACTAACACTTCAGCTAGTACTCCTATTATAACCGTTGTGTCAATTGTAGATAAAAAAAATCAACAAGCTGTAGTTGCTGATAAAGTGGTAGTAAACAAGGCTGAAACCAACACCTTAAAGAATCAAATTCCTTTCAGTCTGGAACAGGAAATCTCAAAGATTAAAATTTCTGTTCCTTTGACTGAGTTAGCTGCCCAACATGTATATAGGTCCAAAATTTTGAAGGCTTTGAACCTAGAAGATAATGAAGATACACTCAATCTTAATGATGACCAACCAGAGCTTATTTTTGGTCCAAAGATTGAAGGTAAATTCCAAGAGGGTCCTGTCCCTCCCTTTTACGTAAGCTTAAACATTCATGACAAAATTCTACACAATGTTATGCATGACTCAGGCGCTTCCCATAATTTAATGCCAAAAGCTGTAATGGAAAGCCTGGGCCTTGAAATTACCAGACCTTACAAAGACCTGTACTCCTTTGACTCAAGCAGAGTTAAATGTCTAGGATTGATCAAAGACCTTTGTGTTAACTTAGCCCAGATTCCAGCCAAATTCTTAGTTATGGATATTGTTGTGGCTGATGTACCCCCAAAATATGGAATGATTTTATCAAGATATTGTGGGGCTAAGCTACAAGGGACCATGCAAATGGACATGACCTATGCAACTATCCCTGTGTTTAATCAGACTAGAAGACTTTACAGGGAGTCCCACATGCAATACACAGTCACAAGTCAAGACAGGCCTCAAAACTCTCCTCTGTATGCTGTAAGTACGAGCCTTGATTCTTTTATCATGTTTAATGATGAAGCCCTCACGGAAAAAATCTTTTCAACATAATTATTGGTTGAAACAAAGGCAGAGGAATACAACACTAAAGTGTCAAAGCAGTTTTTTGTACTCGAAAACTTTAGCAAACCAAGCACAGGTCTGGAATTACAAATCATCAATCCATCAAACTTAAATATTGACAACCAAGAGAGTAATCCTCAACCCGATGAAAAACTTGAGGAGTCAAATCATACAACGGCCATGAACCAAACTGATGAAACCAAAAATAATCCTCTCTGGACTATGTATTTTGATGGGTCATGCACTAGAACAAATGCTGGTGCAGGTGTCTGGATTACTAACACTGAAAACAATCATACGAAATGTATTTCTTGTAAATTAAACTTTCAGTGTTCCAACAACATAGCAGAATACAAATCCCTTCTCTTAGGCTTGCATCTCTTAAAAAATTTAGGTGCCAAGAGAATCAATGTATATGGGGATTCTGAGTTAATAATTAGGCAAGTCAATAGGGAGTATAATTCAAATCATCCCAGACTTAGGGCCTATCGGAATGATGTCATGGATCTTTTGAAAAAATTTGAGGAATCCAACCTGACTTTTGTCCCAAGGAAGAGAAACCTTGCAGCCCACAATTTAGCCTTTGCTGCTAGAACCTGCCCAATGCTATATAATGACACATCTCAGATTAAATTCAGACCAGCTGTCCCAGATAACAAGAAATATTGGCAGGTGTTTGATGGAGATAAAAAAATAGAAGACTTCATGCAATTTAGAAATGAGTTTGGACTCCATAGTTCGGATTTAGATTATGATACAGACTGCAGTGAAGAAAATTTTCTTGGTGAAGAAGAACTGTCTCCTGAGCTTATAGATATTAACCTTCAGACTAGCAAACTTAGAAACCAAACTGAATTGAGTGCAGAAATTGAAACAGAAGATTTGGAAACTCTGCATTCTAAGGATGATAGTTTTCCCAGGGGTTTGGCCCCTCTAGAAGAACTGTTCGATTTTAATGATGTGGCCAAAAAACCTAAACTGGAACCTGTAGAAACTGAGGTAGACGAATGTAATATAGGCAGTGAGGAAAAACCAAAAATGATCAAACTGTCCAAAACTTTTCCAGCTCACATTAAACTCAAATACATAGAGCTATTCAAAGAATTTTCTGATGTTTTTGCATGGAGTTACGAAGATCTTAAGTCCTATGACACTAAAATAATACAGCACAAAATCCCTCTTAAAGAAAACCAAAAACCATTCAAACAGAAGCTGCGCAGAATAAACCTTGTCTAGTTGCCTTTGGTTAAGAAGGAAATCATGAAGATGCACGATGCTGGTGTTATTGTCCCTATTAGATATTCTGAGTGGGTATCCAATTTGGTGTCTGTAAGGAAGAAAACTGGAGAAATCAGGCTTTGTATAGACTTTAGGAATTTAAACAAAGCTTCATTAAAAGACAACTACCCTTTGCCCAAGATGGATCATATTTTACAAAGGGTGGTGGGGTCTAAAAGAATTTCTTTGCTGGATGGCTATTCAGGGTATAATCAAGTCTTAGTCCACCCTGATTATCAATTAAAGACAACTTTTACTACACCCTAGGGCACCTTCATGTATGTGAAAATTCCTTTTTGTCTAATGAATGTTGGAGCAACCTTTCAGAGAGCCATGGACATAGCATTCTCGGAATAACTAGGCTTCTTCATCATTATATACCTTGATGATGTCACTGTGTTTTAAAAAACAGATGAAGAACACTTAGAAAATTTGAGGAAAGTTTTCGAGAAGTGCAGAAAGTTTGGGATATCTTTAAACCCTAAGAAGACTTTATTCGGTCTCCAAGAAGGTAAACTTCTTGGGCACATCATTTCAGAAGAGGGTATAAAGATAGATCCAAAATGGATTGAAGCCATATTGCAAATCTCTCATCCTCGAAACATCAAAGAGTTGCAGTCTTTCATTGGGAAGATAAACTTTTTGAGAAGGTTCATCCCTAACTTGGCTGAGCTCCTTAGGAATATCACAAACATGTTGAAGAAGGAGCAAGGGGTAAAATTGATGCAGGGTTAGCCTGCAATACCCAGGATCTTCATCACTCACGCATATAAAAACATGTGCCTCAAACAATTGCCCACTTCAACTTCAATACATGGCAATTTTCAACAAATGTATGTAAGCTTGTAATTTCACATACATACAAAATGTAAATCAATTTCAATCATACCATTCATTAGGCAACTCCATATTCTCTTCTAAAAGTTTCATCTGGCAATCCTTTCAGTACAAGTTCACACAACCATTCTCCAAGCCAATAACCTTGGATTCATCCCAAATTTTATAGTTTATGAAGACCATATTCTCAAGATTCTTCAACTTTCAAATTAAACTCATGCATTAACCTTTTTTTCAAATAAAATGAAATCCAATGCACCAAATAGACTCCAATCTATCTCTTTGTGTGAATAACTCCATCAATCTCTATGCAATCCATTTGCATAACATCGCCCACAGAAATTATATCAACATGCTTACCTTTCTAATTACCTGACAATTTCAACTGCGCCTTCAACGCTTCCATCCACGTTGTTTCAAGTCTGTGTCTGGAAATCATATAACATTTTTTTCCATGCATTATAACTTTATGTAAACACTATCATGTCTTACCCATTAGAATTCTTGCAATAATCTCTAGACCGCACCTTCAGATTCTGAACTGCACCTTCTTGGAATCGATCTTTTGAATTACATCTGATCTGATGTGATGGATTTCTCCCACGCTTTTAATTACAATTAGACTGGTCTAACACCATTTCTATACATAGTTTCTTGTTCTGTGTTCCCCTTTGAAAAAACGTTCACGCATTTCCCATCTTTTGGCAAACTTAATTTACTTACAAGCCGACTTAACGGGAATGCATACCTTTAAATTTTGGACAGGGATAGGCACAGTGCTTCTGCGAGCTCTGATTTGATTTTAAAGGACCTTCTCACCGCTTGCCAATTCTGGAATCGAATTCCTCAATCGTATTTTCTAATTACTTGGGCGCTCCATCAAATGCAATCAACATTCATCTTCAAAAGAGTAATTCAGACTCTGCAATTCAATTGATCATGACTTCAACATAAAATGGCTCTTAAATCTTAAACACTATTCAACCTTTTCGATCTATGTGTTTCCCTTACCAAATCGAATTCTATTCGATTATACCCAATCAGATCTTCAACGCTGTTGAAGTTTTTCTCAGCGCTCTTTCTGCATTCTTTAATGCTAAATTTGACTTTTGCCAGAATGTAATTCAGCTCATTCAATTTAATGATTTTTCCAGCTCGTTGACTGGTATTCCTCCTCTGCAATTCCAATGTAAGTTCACTGTATTCAGAATTCAAATTATTAAACTGATCACCTCTGTATCGATTATTATGAATGTTAGGCATAAATCGATTCAATCTATTTGACTTCAGGAACAGATTTGCTTATATATTGCTGCTCCTATTCTCACAGCTATGATCTGATATCACTGTACATCACTACACAGTCAATACAACAGTTGAATATTCATTTAAAAGCAATTGTTCACACATATTCAAACCAGCCCAGTGCATTCACCATTCGATTAGTGTTGTACAAAATTGCATCGATTATTCAAATCTACAGAATTCCACACCAAACTGTAGACTCAAATGCATTACAATATACCCTTTCCGCAGATATTTAACACCATTTTACACTTAATGATTTGCATGGCAGTTTTCACACAAAATAAATGTAATTTCAAGCCCATCGATCATTTCTTCATTAATTCAAAAATGCCATGAACTTCAGGAAACAAATATACAATTTCTCAATCAATCAACCAATGTATATAAACTGAAACAAAACAATGACTTACAAACTCTTGTTTGGCTTGATATTCGTAATCTGTGGCCCTTACAAACTACCCGAAGGCATCCAAGCAGAAAACCTCTCACTCTCTACACACACTCACTCACAATCTCCTCCCCATGCCTTTGAGGCTTGATGAATTTATACAATTTTTAAAAATGATCTAATTTAATGCTCAATCCCCTTAATATCTCAATACTACTAAAATATCTCAACAAATCCTATTATCTAGAATCTTATCCCTTTATATCTTTAACTAACCAAATTCTCTCATATCCTTTTAATTAATAAAAGGATATTTAAAAATCCCTCACTTTCTCCTATTTTATTTAAAATAACAAATTAATTGATAAAATATTAAAAATTGTCACACCCCCTTTTCTAACATATTTACAAATAAAAAAATGCCCTTGATGCTCTTGCATCAGACTCCCCATGTAAGAAAATTCATGATCACCTGGTCATAAGTCTGGATAATTATTTCCTCCTGGATCCCAAATTTTATTTTGTAATCTTTTCTTGCTTGTCAATTGCTTTACTGGTGTTGTTATCTGCTGTTGTCCTCCAGGTTTCCATATTTTGTGCTATAATGCTCCACTTGCTCTGCCTTCAAGATCTGCTACTGTCTTCCTCTTGTTGTCACTCCTTTTCTTTCTTGCTACTGTCTTTCTCTGGGATGTTTTTATCATTAACCTCCTTATCAACTCAATTTCTCTGTCCAGTATGTCCTCTGTTTTCTGATTGTTTCCATCTCTTGATTGCTGAACTCTCATTCTTGCTTGTTCTTCACTTGTTTTGATCGCTTCCTTTTCACCCTTACTGCTGTTTTGCACCTTTTATGTTGTTGCTACTATAAATGTCGCCTCACATGTTGCTCTAGTTGTCACTATGGATGTTGCTCCACATGTTGCGGCCTCCCAAACTTCCTGTCCCTCTACAACATTCCTTTGCTCATCATCTGAAATTTCATCTACAACTTCTTTCTCTGGTTCAAATGCCTCCAGCAAACATTTCAGAATTTCATCAACATGCTGCAATTTAACTCCAGCATAACCTCCCTCTTCCTCTTCGACAAAATTCAGTAATTGTCCATCATTATCTTGATTGATTCTGGCAATCAGATCAAGTTCTTCAACCACTGTAGCCTCTTCTTCTAACACTGTAGCAGCTCCAAAAAATTTTCCACCAGTCTTCTCTTAGCTATACATACAAGCCAACTTTTCCTTGTCACCCATGGTAACAAGCCTCTGCTTATGAGACATGACTGTCTCATCCACTACCAGCAACAGTTTTTCTTCTTCCAAGACAATTTCAAGTGATGAACTATCTTCTATATCACCTGTAAACACAATCAAATTGTCAGCATCAAAATCACAAGACCCAACGGTCTCACTTGTAGATTCAGTCATCCGCAGCTCTAAGTCTTCTTCAGGACTCAGAAAATCTTTACTGGATTTCTCCTCAGCTTTCTCTAGCAACACTTCTGTATGCTGCTTTGAGTTCCTTCCCAACTTCTCTGTCAGCATATCAGTATGCTGATTTGCATTCACCATGAGACTGTTAGCTAGTCTCGCCTTCTTACCATCTGTCTCCAAGATGTCTTTCTGCTCTCGTTCACTGTACTGAACTCTTTCGTCTGTTGCAATCTTTTTATCATACTCTGAATTTATCAACAAATATTCCAACAATGCAATTTTTCTGTAGCATTGCTGAAGCATATCATCATCACCTGCATTCATACATAAACTTTCAGTTTTCATAAAACGTTCAACAGCATCAACTGTTACTTCCCTTATCTGCGCTTCAGACTGCTTCTCTTCTTCAGCATCCACAAGAATTTTCTCTTGTACTGTAACAACATCACTACTTTCTTTTTCAGAGTACTTATCATTTTCTGCTTCCCCTGTCTTCATTCCCTTCTGAGCTCTTGCTATCTTAGCATCAATCTGAATAGCCTTCAGATTCAACTCTTCTCTCTCCTGAACAAACTCTAAAGCTTGCTCATCTCCCTGTACTGTACCTGCAAACATACAAAACTCGTCAATTTTAAAACTACAAGATCTTTCAGTCTTGATTGCTTCCTCCAACACATCCTTCTGAACAAATCTGCATGTGGAATCTTCAAATTCCAACTCTGGCTAAATAACTCTAAGTCCTTTATTCAATAAGGCAATCACACTTTGCCTCAACTTTATCTGCAATGGTTTCCAAATCACTCTCCTTCCCTTCAGTGGAAAGATCCAACCTCTATTCTGATTTTCCTGCTCTTGCATCCATTCCTCTAGTACCTGCAATTGTACCTTTATTACTGCAATCTCTCTTTCTCTGACTTCATTAGTCATCTCACCTCTGTGGCATTTCTCTGAACCTCTTCTCTGATCCTCCATGATCATATTCTCCATGAGTTTCTCACTCATCACGAGTTGTACTAGCCTCTGCAACAAGCTCTCATGTCTTTCCACCACTTACCTCACCAAGCTCTCCTCACTCAGTCTTTTGGTAAGTACTTGGTTCACTGCCTCTGGAACCTCTTGAGCACTCTCCTTTGCTCTCTCTCTAGGCTATCTCTTCAACTCACTTTCTCTTCAGGATACTGCAATTGTCCTCCCTATCCAGCCTTTATCTGAATGTAAGGTTCAATGCCATCATCTTCTCTACAACCATAAACTGCATTTACAAATTTCAAATCAGAAAAATCATCTCACCTCTTAAGATCTTGCATGATATTTTTCTCCCTGCAATCCTGTTCACTTGTGTAGTTTGCATATCAGATTTAGAAATCTGATTTTCCTTTCAATCATTCATCATATATTCAAAAATACATTTCAGTTCTTCAACAAAACCTTCTTGCATTCATTCAAAAACAAACATCTTTCATTTCAACAGAGCCAAGCTCTGATACCAAAAATGATGCAGGGTTAGCCTGCAATACCCAGGATCTTCATCACTCACGCATATAAAAACATGCGCCTCAAACAATTTCCCACTTCAACTTCAATACATGGCAATTTTCAACAAATGTGTGTAAGCTTGTAATTTCACATACATACAAAATGTAAATCAATTTCAATCATACCATTCATTAGGCAATTCCATATTCTCTTCTAAAAGTTTCATCTGGCAATCCTTTCAGTACAAGTTCACACAACCATTCTCCAAGCCAATAACCTTTGATTCATCCCAAATTTTATAGTTTATGAAGACCATATTCTCAAGATTCTTCAACTTTCAAATTAAACTCATGCATTAACCTTTTTTTCAAATCAAATGAAATCCAATGCACCAAATAAACTCCAATATATCTCTTTGTGTGAATAACTCCATCAATCTCTATGCAATCCATTTGCATAACATCGCCCACAAAAATTATATCAACATGCTTACCTTTCTCAATACCTGACAATTTCAACTACGCCTTCAACGCTTCCGTCCACGCTGTTTCAAGTCTGTGTCTGGCAATCATATAACATTTTTTTCCATGCATTATAACTTTATGTAAACACTATCATGTCTTACCCATTAGAATTCTTGCAATAATCTCCGGACCGCACCTTCAGATTCTGAACTGCGCCTTCTTGGAATCGATCTTTTGAATTACATCTGATCTGATGTGATGGATTTCTCCCATGATTTTAATTACAATTAGACTAGTGTAACACCATTTCTATACATAGTTTCTTTTTCTGTGTTCCCCTTTGAAAAAACGTTCACGCATTTCCCATCTTTTGGAAAACTTAATTTACTTACAAGCCGACTTAACGGGAATGCATACCTTTAAATTTTGGACAGGGATATGCACAATGCTTCTGCCAGCTCTGATTCGATTTTAAAGGACCTTCTCACTGCTTGCCAATTCTGGAATTGAATTCCTCAATCATATTTTCTAATTACTTGGGCGCTCCATCAAATGCAATCAACATTGATCTTCAAAAGATTAATTCAGACTCTGCAATTCAATTGATCATGACTTCAACATAAAATGGCTCTTAAATCTTAAACGCTATTGAACCTTTTCGATCTACGTGTTTTCCTTTCCAAATTGAATTCTATTCGATTATACCCAATCAGATCTTCAACGCTGTTGAAGTTTTTCTCAGCGCTCTTTCTGCATTCTTTAATGCTAAATTTGACTTTTGCCAGAATGTAATTCAGCTCATTCAATTTAATGATTTTTCCAGCTCGTTGACTGGTATTCCTCCTCTGCAATTCCAATGTCAGTTCACTGTATTCAGAATTCAAATTATTAAACTGATCACCTCTGTATCGATTATTATGAATGTCAGGCATAAATCGATTCAATCTATTTTACTTCAGGAACAGATCTGCTTATATATTGCTGCTCCTATTCCCACATCTATGATCTGATATCACTGTACATCACTACGCAGTCAATACAACAGTTGAATTTGCATTTAAAAGAAACTGTTCACACATATTCAAACCAGCCCAGCGCATTCACCATTCGATTAGTATTGTACAAAATTGCATCGATTATTTAAATCTACAGAATTCCACACCAAACTGTAGACTCAAATGCATTACAATATACCCTTTTCGCAGATATTTAACACCATTTTACACTTAATGATTTGCATGGCAGTTTTCACACAAAATAAATGTAATTTCAAGCCCATCGATCATTTCTTCATTAATTCAACAATGCCATGAACTTCAGGAAACAAATATACAATTTCCCAATCAATTAACCAGTGTATATAAACTGAAACAAAACAATGACTTACAAACTCTTGTTTGGCCTGATATTCATAATCTGTGGCCCTTACAAACTGCTCGAAGGCATCCAAGCAGAAAACCTCTCACTCTCTACACACACTCACTCACAATCTCCTCCCCATGCCTTTGAGGCTTGATGAATTTATACAATTTTTAAAAATGATCTAATTTAATGCTCAATCCCCTTAATATCTCAATACTACTAAAATATCTCAACAAATCCTATTATCTAGAATCTTATCCCTTTATATCTTTAACTAACCAAATTCTCTCATATCCTTTTAATTAATAAAAGGATATTTACAAAATCCTCACTTTCTCCTATTTTATTTAAAATAACAAATTAATTAATAAAATATTAAAAATTGTCACACCCCCTTTTCTAACATATTTACAAATAAAAAAATGCCCTTGATGCTCCTGCATCAAAAATGGACCTTGGAAGCAAAGACATTCTTTGAACTGGTAAAACAAGCGTTAACCAAAACACCGGTTCTCATAAGCCCTGATTTTTCAAAAGATTTTTATATTTTCTCATTCGCATCAGAACATACCATAGTTGTTGTCCTTTTACAGAAAAATCCGCAAGGACAAGAGTAGCCTATTGCATTCTTTAGTAAGGCATTGAGGGATTCCCCTTTGAAGTATAACATTATGGAGAAGCAAGATTTTTCCTTGGTAAAAGCTTTGAAAGACTTCAGGGTATACATCCTTCATTCACACATCATTTCCTTTGTCCCAAACTTAGTTGTTAAAGACATTCTAACACAGGAACCAGATGGTAAGAGAGGTAAGTGGATTGTTGTTATTCTTGAATATGATTTAGAGATAAAACCCACTAAGCTCATCAAAGGCCAAGGTTTAGCTAGATTAATGGCTGAATCAAATTGTGAAGTTCTGGATATTAATACGATTAATGCTTTGGATGACCAAGAAGAATTCTCAGCTCCCATTACTGAAGACCATTTGGTGAATTCTCCTTGGTATAATGATATTGTTTATGTTTTTCTTAATATGAATACACCTCCTGGTTTATCAAAAACAAAGGCAAGGTTCCTAAAGTTAAAAGCTGTAAACTATTGCATTATTGATAAATGTCTTTATTGGAAAAATGAAAGTGGTATATTGCTTAAATGTTTTCCTGAGTTTGATGCAGAAAATGTTAAGCAGGAATTCCACGAAGGAGAGTGTGGAGGTCATTTATACTGGAAGTCAACGGCCAACAAAATTTTGAGGGTTGGTTTCTATTGGCCTACTCTTTTTCCTGATGTACACAAGATTACCACTACTTGCCATAAATGCCAATTGTTTGAAGGCAAGAGAAAACTATTGCCCCTTCCTCTGCATCCAATCACTGTTGAAGCCCCTTTTCAACAATGCGGACTTGACTTCATAGGAGAAATTCATCCACCATCTTCTGCCCAACATAGGTGGATTCTTACTACCATAGACTGCTTCACTAAGTGGATAGAAGCCATTCCTTGTAGGCAGGCCAATGATTCAGTTATTATAAAATTTATGGAGACTAAAATCCTCTCCAAATTTGGCTATCCTACCAAGATCATCACAGATAATGCAGCAGCATTCGGATTAAAGTAAATGGTTGAATTCTGTCACAAGTATCAGATAACATTGGGACATTCCACAGCCTATTACCCTCAGGGTAATGGACTTGCTGAATCTTCCAACAAAAGCTTAATGAACATAATCAAAAAGATGTTGGAGGGCAATAAAATGTCTTGGCACACAAAGTTGACCCATGCACTTTGGGCTGACAGATTAACTTTAAAGAAATCTATTGGTATGTCACCCTTCTAGCTTGTGTATGGTACAGATGAAATTTTTCCTAACAGTCTTGGTGTACCAGTTATGAAGTTACTTCAAGAGATGAAGACTGAATAAAATGACATAATCAGAAGGATAAATCAGACCATTCATCTTCAGCAAATCAGAGAGGAGGTTTATAACAAAGCATTGCAGAAGCAAGACAGTATCAAGAAGATTTTTGACAGAAGAACAAAGGCCAGCAATTTCAAGATAGGGGACAAAGTTTTGAAGTGGGACTCAATAAGGGAAGATAAGGGAAAGCATGGTAAATTTGAAAATCTATGGCTTGGTCCTTACTCTATTCATTCAGTTGCTGGAAACAATGCATTCTTCTTACAAGAGCTGGATGGAACAAAATTGTTTGGGGGTCCTGTCAATGCCAGGATGCTTAAGAATTACTTGTCTTAATCCATTTTACGGTTTGAAGCCTTTTACCTTTTCCATTGTAAATATTTCATCCACCATTGCATTTAAAGTTATGAAAAATCAAAAAATACAAAAGCAAAGAAAAAATGAAAAGAGGGCAGAAATAAAAACAAGAAAGGCAAAGCCCCATGCCAAAAAGAGAAATAAATCTGAAAGTGTGCAAGCTCAAATGCCACTCCTCAAAACACACTTCTAGTTAGTCAAACTGCCTAATCTTGACTAATTAGCTTTAAATTTTCTGCAGATAGGGTAGTGAATTCGATTTGCCAAAATGTTCAATCTTGGCTTATCAGTAGATAGATTAGGATAGAAATGAAGGTTCAAACAAACTCAAAATCTGAACCAAATTTTCCAAAGAGATATGACTCAAAACTGTTTTATATTCTGAGTCATAAAAGAGAAAAACTGGTTCTAATTTTCCCAGAATTTGAATCAGATACCAAGGAAGAGACAGCCCAAACAAAAGCAAAATCAGAATTGTGAAGAAAAGAGAAGGTCATGATAAGAGACTTTCAGATCTTAAGCCTTCCATTTTGTTTCTATTTTTTCTGAAAATAATAATCTATGTGCAGCTTGTTTTTATGCCAGAGATCACAGCAAATCAAACATCTTAATCTCGACTTAGCTATTTTTAAATTTTTGTTATAGAATTTAGAGAATGAAGGTTTGTTGGACAGTTTAATCCCAACAGACAGTAGATTAGGTAGAGCAACATTTGAGCATAACTGTTTAATCTGAGTTCAAGGACAAATAAGCAGTGGAATTAGATTAGTTTTTATGATTTAAAAATAATAAAATCTTGTGAAAAGAGTCTGCCAATCCAAGTGCACTTTGATGAAGAAAAACTGTTAGATCAGTAAGATTGGGTAGGTAGAAGTTGTATTGATGAAGTTCATGTTTCTTTCATGACTGAGATTATTTTTCAGAGCAAGAGCAAGCAATGGATCAGGCACCAGTCACTATCCTAGAGAAATCAAGTTTGAATTCTTGATACCTTCAAGAAGGCACCATCCCCAAGTGGAGCCACTGTTAGCCACCTATATTTTTCTATCATATCAGCTGGTGGCTAAATATTTTTTGCAGCCTTCAAGAAACAAATTCAGTCCTGAAGTTGTTGGTGCTTGAAGTCTTTTTGGTGAATCCATAATCTACTGGTTAAAATCTTCACATTTGTTTCCTCTTTCAAACCTCTGATATCCTGCAAAAGTCCAAGTCAAATACTGCTCCATTCCCATTTTTCCCTCAACTTTCTTCCAACTTACCTCATTCTCTATTTTCCTTTTATTCATAAAAACCCCACAAAAACATATGTTTTCCCTTTATCCCTTCATAAAATCCATTCCCTAAGGTTAAAAACTCACTTTTTGACCTTATCCGAACCTTGATTTCCCCTTTGAAAACATTGGAAATCCTATAAAATGCGCATTCTATATGATGTTAAGGCTTTAGCCCCCTCGGGCTAAAGCCCCCGGCCGTTTTCCTCCATATACCCAAGTGCCATGACCAAATGCTCAGTCCTTAAGTGCTAAACTGAAAACAAAACCTTTCTTCATCCGTTTTTCCTTTGATAAACCTGAAAAACCCATTTTATAAAGTTTAACAGGAAATATTTGAAGTCACATGTTTGATTGCCGTGATGAACCTGGGTCGTCGATTTGCTCCCCAGATCTGACGAAGCGGAGCACGCCTCACCTGGTGGACCCCCCTTCCTCGCGCCGTTTTCCAGAAAACCGCCGGTCTCCATTCCGCACCGCCTTCCAAGCCAAGGTGGTTTTCTCCCGTCGGCCAGCGACTCCATACGCTGGCCAACACGTGTCCCCGACACTGTTTCAAAATCACCGCGCTATCAGATCATTTCGCGCGCTAACCTTCGTACCAAGACTACGCAGCGGAATCCACCTCCACCGTCCGATATGGGCCCTCCCATCCGACGGTTGCCGATCACTTCACCTGCTCGACCTTTAACGGACATGCGCGCCTGTTAACTCATCCACCGCGCCGCCAAGATTCAATCTCCGCCATCGATCTCTGCAGATCGACGACTCACATTCATTTCCCTGATTCCATCGCTCGGTCAACCTCCTTCCCGCTGAATCTCCGTTGCCTATTCTCCACCGTCGCTCTCTGCAGATCAACGGTCCGGATTTAATTTCTCCACAACTCTTTTCCACGACCGCTCAGATTTTATCTTGGCCGTTGGATGATGCTATCCAATGCCCCGCATTCCTCCGCACATTCCCCAAAGCAGATTGAACTATAAATTGGATTTTTTACGTGTTTTATGTATTTTGCAGGGTTAGGGTCATTTGCTCGTGTTTTTTTTGGAAATTTTAGACCAGGAGGGTGATGACTCTCTATGTTTCGATTTCTCCGAGGGAATCACTCGCAGAGTCAGTTTCACGTCTCATCGATTTTTCCACAAAGCATTGATGCCTTTTTCCTATCTACGTAGCCCTGCACAATGAAGAAACCGAGAAAATAAATGCAGAGAAAGAGTATCAGAGATTGAAGACAACAGTAAGCCAGATCACAGCAGATTAGTGGACAGTTTTGTGGGGATTAAGGCTAAGATAGTTATCAAACACCTAATCCCCGGATCTAAAACGCATATTGAAGGAAAAACCTAAAGTGTTTATCAAACATATTGCCTCCACCGCCATATCTGAGGCCAATTGATTCCTCAACCACCGCAGTGCAACCTATTGCCTCAAAAAGCTCAATCAGAGGCTGAACTTATTGAACAAGTCAGATATTTTACCTCAAAGCAGCTGAAGAGTTACTTCTGCCAGGATTTAATGAAAGAATGTCTGCAGAGTAACCCTAGGATCACACAGAGCCTCAAAGGTCAGCAAAAATCTCCCTCCGAGCTTACTTCATAAGTGTAAACCAATTAATGCAGTGGAACACCTGTATGGTTTCTTCATTGAGCCTCCAAGGGCCAAGAAGACATTAATTCTACATTAATTGTATTTGAGATCTTTTCATCAGATCTCACCTCCTCATCTTTCTATAAATACTTCAGTAGAAGATGAGTGAGGGGTTGGATTGGTTGGTTGTTAATGTAATTGCTGAAGCATTGTAATTGTGACTGTGCTGAAAATTCTTGATTATAGATAGGATTTCACTGGCTCTTCGAGCTCTTCTTGTAACAGATAGGTTAGGTTGTGAAGAGAGATGGATTAAAACACTGGATTTGAAGATTGTAACTGGTTTGAAGCATCAATACAAGCTGATTTATGGGATCCTGGTCTATGCTGATGGTGATGTTATTCTCACTGTAACTTGTATTTTGTTTCTGTTTTCAATTTTTTTCATTTTCCACTATAAAGAATAGTTTAAATAGGGTTAGGACCTACTGTATATCAGTAACCTTCTCTGGCTGAAAAACCTTTATTTCAACGTTTTTCCTTAAATGTGTTATTTGAAAATGATTTAATTTAGTTTAAGTACAGGGATGCTAGCGTTCCCTCATCTCTTTGTCTCAGCTGAATGTTATTTTTAAATGTTACTTTCAATATATGTTGTGTGAAGATGAACTAAGGAAATTAAGGTTAGTCCTGAGTCCCTTTCTGATTTGCTCAACTATTTGATTTTTTCCCTAGAATGTGTTAAAAGCTGACTAGTTTCAAAGTACTTATCAGATCTTAGACCATTTTGTGTTATCTTTGTGTTTTCCTTTTGTTTTTATATGTTTTCTATCAAAATTGTATCAAAGGCTGGATAATTTCAAAGTACTTACCAGATCCTAGTTTTCTTCTATGTTTTTCTTAAGTGCCTGGTCAAAGGCTGGCTAGTTTCAAAGTACTTACCAAATCCTGGGCTGCTCTTTGTTCTGCATCTGTCATTTCCCTTTATTATTGTATCACTCCATTCCATAAATCAAACTTTAAAGAGATCCTTAGGCATATATGACTTGCCTCATAGACCATTCTTGAACCTGATTGTTCCAATTAAATCCTCTTATGACTCCATAGCCCAATGGACTGAAAATCTGCCATCATCCTTCTTCCTGACCAAATCTTACTCTTTTTACTTGCAAATTCTCACTTTTGAACCTATTTTCATATAGATATTTCAACCTCAGACAACAACTATGTTCAACCATCCAAAAAACCAAACAAACCCTTGGACTTCATAACTAGCCTAATATCATTACCTTAAAATTTCAAAGACAAATCCATCTTTGTATATATTGGAGAGATCCCTCTCCGGATTCAGGAGGGCTAGATCCTATAATCCCAAAGTTGGTTGAAATGATGTTAACTCTGTGATCAGAATTTTTCCAATCTTTCTTATTACAGAGACCTAACACATGCGTTGTTTTCCAAACCCACGTGGTTTCTTTCACACCGCTCTTTAGCGGAGGGCGGTTTTTCCCCGGCAGCGAGCGATTCCATACGAAAGTTGACGCATGTCCCTTTTACAATTTGAAAACCACCGTGCAACCGTCGTCCATCACGCATTATAGCCCGGACCAGGATGCCCAGTGAAATCAATCTCCGCCGTCCGATCTGGGCCCATTCATCCAATGGCTATCGCTCTTCAAAAGTGTCTGATGTATAATCAAAGTGCCTGTGCGATAAACCAGCCATCGTACCATAGGAGATCAATCTCCGCCATTGATCTGATCTGCAGATCCACGGTCCATATTTCATCACTCGATTCCGTTGCCCAGTTAACGTTTCCCCTCGGCTAACTTTCCATCGCCCGATCTTGATCGTCGATCTCTGTGCGATCGACGGCTCAAATTCATCATTCTCCTCTGACCGCCCCTTTCAATCTCGACCATCGATATTTGCAGATCGACGGCTCGGATTTGATCTTCTGTTCACTCACTCCATGATCACTCTCGATAAATCTGGACCGTTGGATGATGCCATCTGACGGCCACGCTCCCTCCATATGCCTCTGCAGCAGTTAACCAATAAATTCATGGATTTTATAATGTTTTGCTTGTATTTTGCAGGGATTAATGTTCTTTTTACTATGTTTGAAAATGTTTTGAAGGAAGAGGGTGATGACTCTCTTGATTTTGATTTGCCAAGGGAAATCGACCTCCAGGTTTTAAATTCATAGTTCGTCGTGTTCTATTGAGCACAGATGCCTTATGAACCCTACACAGCCTTGCACGGCAACAAGAAAACATGGATTAAGCACAGAGAAAGAGTATCAGCGCTGAAGACTAGGAAATTATCGGAGCAGAGGATTAATGGATTTTTTACGAGGATTATGGCCCAAAAAGGTCATTATAAACCTAATCCTTTGGTTAAAGCAAAATTCAAAACAAATCCAAAGGATTTCACCGACAGGTAACCCTCCACCGCCATAAATTGAGGTAAATTGATCCCTCGAGCTACCACGGTGCCACCTGTGCCTCAAAGTATTCAATCAGGAGGTGAATTTATTGATCAGGATCAGATTTTTGCCTCGACACAGCTGAAGAAGTTACTTCTGCCAGGAAATTCAATGTAAAGAATATCTGCAGAGTTACTTCGTCACCGCATAATGCCTCAAAAGTCAAAAAAACTCCTACCGAGCTTGAAATCATTATGAAAATCATTTAATACAGAGGATATGTATGTAGATCTCCTCATTGAACCCCTCAAAGGCCAATGAGCCATTTAATTCTGTATTTATTGTAATTGAGATCTTTTTTCAGATCTCACCTCCTCATCCTTCTATATATACTACAGCAGAAGATGAGTGAGGGTTGGTTGTTGTTTGATCACAAGTTGTAACTTTTAAACTCTCCGAAATAAATATATAAGTCTGTTGAAGTTGAAAAAAAATTGAAGTCTTGGATGTCTTGACGATGTTGTCGCGTGCTGTTCCTGAGAAGGCTCTATCATTGGATCCATGAGCTTGGCTGTTGGTGAAGTATTCTAAACTATTTATTGTTTTCTCTTGTCTTCATTATGTTCCATAATTTCTTACTACAGTAGGTTGAAAGTTTTAGGCTAAGAAATGACTCCTGGAAGCACCTTAGACCTGTTCATCCTTCACTGTTTTATGTTTTCTTCTGCTGAAGTATTTTAGAGGCTTTAAACTTTCTCTTTAGTCTTCATGCTTGTTTATTTCTATAATAGCTCAAATAGTTGGTTTGAGCATGATTTATGGTTTTCCCTGCTTGTCTGCCATCACTTGAAAGATGTTATTGAAGTCTCCCTTTGAAGTACCATTGTTTTAAGTTAATCAGAGAGGTCGGTTTTGATTTTTCCCTTTGCCATTGCTTGAAAAATTGTTTTGAAGGTCTTTATATTTGTAAGCATAGATGTTATTTAGGTGTTCCCTCTTCTATGACTACAATTATCAGTGAATATTTTATGTTTTCCAAGTCCTTTAAACTAAAATCTTTGAGGAAATAGGGTGTTCCCCGAATCTTAGATTTCATTTTAAAAGTTGTCTCGAAGTCATTATTTGCTTAAATAATGTTTGTAGAATTTATGGTTAGCTCTGTCTATCAAATTTTTCTTTATTGTTAATTTTTATTCTTCAAGTTCCCTTTGTTGAGAATTAAAATTCTCTTTCCAAATCATTAATGTTCACTTCATTCCAAAAACAAAGGATCCTGTGGCCAAGTTAGATTTTCCCTTTGATATCCCATATCTCTTGGAGAGTTTTTCATGACCTTATTTTGACTCCATTGCCCAATGAACCAGATATTTCCTCTTTATGTCTATCTTTCCTAGACCTTTCATGTTATGTTGTATCAACTCAACCCAACCAAAAAAAAATCTGCACTTAATAACTAGTCTAAAATCCATAATCAAAGCACACAAGATAAACCTTTGCAAACAAATATTTGAGAGATCCCTCTATGAGAATAGGAGGACTAGATCCTGGAACTCTAAAGATTGGTTCTGATGTTGCCTTGTCTTTTGATTTTCCAAACTATCAAAACACAGGACACCAACACAAAGAAATATACAACTTGAGCTTTGACGCTGGATCTTCCTTTGGTGGGTCGACAACAGAGTACGTCTCGGTAAAGCTCGTTGGGAATGGGACAAGTCTCTCTCTCTTCGGCTGTCTGACGATAATCTCCTTACTATTGATTCAGCTCTATTCAGGCTAGCTTGCAAAGGGAAAATGAAAATCTTATATAGATGGTGGAAGGGGATTTTGGATCCCTCCAATTGTGGGATTGGCCCTATCCTCAAGGAAGCTTCAATGATAGGTGGAAAACCACTTCCCCTACATGGAGATCCGGAGCCAAACCTCCCAACTCATTTTAGAGACTCGTTCAGGAGTTGGTTGGAATCAAACTTCCGCCCTGTATTTTTAAAAAACAATCCTTACTAAGCCTAGCGTGAGTGATACACTGGGATAGAGCACTAGTTGGCGTGCCCTCTTTGGTGGATTTCCCCCATTAGCGCGAGGGTTGAATTGGCTAGTCGCGCCAAGGCCAAAAGGTCTATTTTTAGGGCTTTTCACAGGAAATTGTCTTCAGGGGAATGATTTTCCTTGTCAAGGGGGATGCCATGAAAATAGATTTAGGTCATGTAACTGCTCACAGGTCATGGAATAGGCCCTACAATGTGTGGGATGGGGGATTGCAGGGACGATGACAAATTACTGTGTAAAAAACTTATCTTAACTATAACCTTAAGGTTAATGTTAAGGGTTTGGTCAAGGTTATGGCTATGTTATAGTTAAGGTCAAGGTTAAGGTTAAGTTATAATTAAGGTTAAGGTTAAGTTTATGGGAAGGTTAAGGTTAAGTTAAGGTTAAGGTCAAGGTTTGGTCAAGGTTAGGGTTAGGTTATAATTAAGGTCAAGGTTAAGGTTAGGTTAAGGTTAAGGTTATGGGTTTAGTTAGGTTAAGTTTAAGGTTAAGGTTAAGGTTAGGTTAAGGGTAAAGTTAAGGTTAAGACCTGTAACCTTAACCTTTACCCTTAACCTGACCAAACCCGTATCCTTAACCTTAACCTTAACCTTGACCTAACCTTAACCTTGAGCTTAACTATAACCTAACCCTAACCTTAACCTTGACTTTACCCTCAACCTTAACCTAACTTTAACCTTAACCTTCCCATAACCTTAACCTTTACCTAACCTTAACCTTAACCTTAACCTTAACTTGACTAAACCCATAAGCTTAACCTTAACCTAACTAAATCCATACCCTTAACCTTACCCTAACCTTAACTGTAACCTTAACCTTAACCTTAACTTTACCCTTAACATAACCTAACTATAACCTAACCTTAATCTTAACCTAACCTTAACCTTAACACTAACCTCAATCTTAACTTTGCCCTTATCCTAAACTTAACCTTTACTTTAACCTTAACTTAACCTAACCTTAACCTTAACCTAACCATAACCTTAACCTTACCTTAACCTAACTTAAACTTAACCTTCCCCTAACCTTGACCTTAACCTTAACCTGAACCTTAACCCTAACCTTAACCTTGACTTTACCCTTATCCTTAACCTTAACCTGACTAAACTTGTAACCTTAACTATAACCTAACCCTAACCTTACCCTAAACAAACCCTTAACGTAACCTTAACCTTAAAATTAACCTTACCCTTACCCTTATCTTAACCTTAACCTTGACCTTAATCTTAACCTTGACCAAACCCTTAGCCTTAACCTTAACTAAACCCTTAACCTTAACCTTAACCTGACTAAACCTGTAACCTTAACTGATCCGGATTTATGTAGGAACGCAACAGAATACAAAAATAACCATAAACATAGAAATACAATGGAAATAAGGCTTCATTTAATTAATATCAATTCAAAAAAACATGCTTACAAACATGATGGAAATAAAATAGCTAGGGTGTTGGTAGCGAATCTCTGAGAAGAGATGTGGTGGCTACAAACCTCTGAACTGTGTTACAATGAGGCTCGAGGGCCTATTTATTATGGAGAAATAATGGAGAACTCTAAACATCCAAAAACCTAACCCTAGGAGATGAAGTGCCAAAACTATGGGCCCAATTTGGGTAAATTGTTGTTTCAACTTCTCGAGGACGTAACTTCGGCATACTATCTCCGTTTGGGGCTTCAAAATGGCTCTGAAAGTTCAGGACCCAAAAAACCGCTAAAAACAGTATGAAAAAACTGAAAGAGACAATGGTGGGGCCCCATGTGGAATAGGCGGGTGGCCACCAATATCCACCTGGATCATTCCTCCCCACTTAGGAAGTAATGGTCCCCATTGCGTTGAGTTCCTCCATGAGATGAGGAAACTTCTCTTGAACTTGGTCCCTGGTGAACCACTTGCCTTGGTGTAGGAGTTGGCCAGCTTTGACAAACCGATACAGTTGGATCTTCTGTCATTGAGTGTTCTTGATTTGCATGTCCATGATATAGTTTATGGTGGCCTATTCCATGCATTCTAGGTTTAACTCTTTTGGTTTGAGTTCTTCTGCAATGTCAGAGGTGTCCAATAGAGGTGGGAAGTAGGGAAAAAGGCGGTCTACATTGAATACTGGGTACAGACCAAGGAATGGTGGAATAATGAGCTCAAAGGCATTATTCCCTGTAGCCTTGGTGATGGTGTACGGACTATATTAGAGTGGGAAAATCTTGCGGTGGGGTCCAATGAGGCACTCCTTCTACAAATGTAGCCACACTTTTTTTCCCACTTGGAAGTTGTGTGGCACCTGATGTTGATCGTGTCATTGCTTGTACTTAGCATTGGCTGTGTCCAATATGTCATGAACCTATAGGAAGATGTGCTGAATGCACTCAATGAAGTTGTTTCCTTTGTCAGGTTCATACTGGACATGAGCCAAATCGGCCTGAATAGCTGCAAATGGCATGGCTACATAAATGGGACATAGTGGTTGAAATCCCAAGCCCACCTGAAAGGGGTTGTGGCTGGTTGAACTGTGGAGAGCCCAGTTATAACTGTGTTTTACATAGGGAAGGATCTCATTCCATGTGTGTGGATGCTTTGAATTTTACATGTGCAGAATGTGTACAATCATCATGTTGACAACCTTTTTCTGGCCATCAATTTGGGGATGGAAAGATATGGACTTGGTGAGCTTTGTGTCCAACATTGACTAGAGGCTGGACAAAAATTTGTTGAAGAAAATGTTGTCGTGATCTGATATGATAGACTATGGGATCCCAAAGTGCACCCACACTCGTTCAAAGAAGAGTTTAGCAGTGGCTTCTGCTGTGATATTCTTCCTACAGGCTACCATAATGGCCATCTTTGAGAATCCGTCGATGACCACGAAAACACAGTCATTTCCATGCTTAGTAGAAGGAAGGCCTGACATGTAATCCATGGAGATGGATTCCCAAGGTTGACTAGGGGTAGGTAGCAGAGTATAGAGCCCTTGCTTCTTGATGGTCGGTTTGGCAATGGTTCAAGTAGTGCAGGATCTGATGTACTTCCCGACATCCTATCGAAGGTTCGACCAATAGAAATACTTCTACAGTACTGGCACTATTTTATTGACCCCAAAATGTCCAATGACTCGACTATAGTGTTCTTCCCATATAATCTTGGCACGCTCGCTTGAAAGAACACAAAGGTGTCCCATGTGACATAATAGTGCATCTTGGAGGTGAAAATTTGGAACTTGCATACCCCCCAAGAGTGCTTTGTATGTGTAGCTAAATTCTAGATTGCTCTTGTAGAGAAGCGGCCAATCAAAAGAGTTGAGAACAGTGGTTATGGCCACGATCGGTGGTCAATTGAGGAAATTTGCAACATTATTGGTGCTACCCTTCTTGTACTTGATGTTCAAATGAAATTTTTGCAGATTTGTGGACCACTTCTGATGGCGATCATTCTACAACTTCCCTTGTGTCTGTATGAATTTCAGGGGTCGGTGATCTGTGTGGATGGTTGTCTCCTTCCCCAAAATGTAATGCTTCTATTTTTGACAAGCATGCACAATGGAATACATTTCTTTGTCATAACTGGGATACTTTCGAACTGTGTCAGACAATGTCTCACTGTGATATGCCACAGGATGCCCCTTTTGAGTAAGAACTGCCCCATTAGCATAGTCATAGGCATCTATCTCGATCTCAAATGGTTGTTGCAAGTCTGGTAATGTGAGAATTGGGGCAGAAAATAGGAAATGTTTCAATTCTATGAACGCCTTCTGTTGAGATTCCGACCAACAGAATTTTTCTTTCGCTTCTCCCTTGGTGACTTGACTCAAGGGCCAAGTGATATGAGAGAATCCCAACATGAACCTACAGTAGAAATTAGTAAGATCCAAAAAGTTACGAAGCTCTGTTAGGTTGGTTGAGGCTAGCCAATCCCAAATGACTTGGATCTTGGTTCGATCCACATGCACCACCCTTTCATCAATAATGTATCCAAGATATTGAACCTAGGTCATGCCAAAAGTTCACTTCTCAAAATTGGCATACAACTTGTGTTGCCGCAATGTTTGGAGGACTTCTCAGATGTGGTGGAGGTGCTCTTCCCAAGACTGGCTTAATATCAGAATGTCATCCAAGTATACCATTACAAATGAGTTGGTGAATGGATGCAATATGTCATCTATCAACCTCACGAAGGTTGCGGGATAATTTTTCAATCTAAAAGGCATGACGAGACATTCGAAAAGGCCCTCCTTGGCTTTAAAGGCAGTCTTCCACACTTCAGAGGGTTCGATTGGTACCTAGTGATACCCAGACTTCAATTCGATCTTGCTGAAATATTTTTTCCCTTTGAGTTGGTCCAGAAGGCCATCAATCCATGGGATTGGGTACCTATTCTAGATAGTGATCTTGTTCAGCTCCCGATAATCAATACAGAGTCTCCAAGTCCCATCCTCCTTCTGTACCAGCACGATCGAGCTCCCACAGGGCAATGAACTTGGCCGGATGTGACCTTTCTACAGTAGCTCCTGAATCTCGCTCTTGATTTCATCATTCTCTAGAACAGAGTGCCTATAGATTGGTCCATTTTGTAGTGATGCACCTGGGGTCAGGTCAAGTGGGTGCTTGACCTTACAGTGTAGAGGCACCCCTGTGGTTGAGATGAAGATGTCCCTGTACTCCTCCACAACCTTGTCCATTTGTTGTTGTCATGCAAAGGAGCCATGTCTAGAGGTCGTGGCCACAGTCTTCTTCTTGCCTTGGGGGCAGATGATCAGGAAAAAAAATTTCCTGGTTTGGGAAATGAGCTTACTGCATATTTTTACAGTAACCAAAGAGATAGTGGGAGGCAGTGGTACCTCTAGTATCCTGTACAATTTATTTCTCAATGTAACAATAATAGCGTGAGGCCGGGACTCATACATAGCATGTCGCTTCCACAAGTATGGTTGGCCAAATAATACATCAGAAACATCAATAGGATCAATTTAACACAATACCTCATCTATGGAGGGCTTGATGCTATAGGGAAGGTGGCACTGTTGGCGGATGCGGAGATCCCATCCTTGGTGAAGCCACCCAATGGTGTATGGTTGTGGGTGCACTGTGGTCAGCAAGCCCAACCGCTTCATGGAATCTACTAAAATGAGGTTCTTTTGGCTCCCATTTTCGATAATGAATAGTATCGGGGAACCTTTACCCACATATGGGAGTGGAAGAGATGATCTTCCTCCTCTGGATATTCTGGTTCCTCCTTCTGGATCTTTGTAGTCGAAATAGTGGCATTGGGCTCCGCATTAATAATCTGCTTCCCTTTTTCATTCACCTTGTCAGGTTCTGATTCAAAGTTAGAGCATGCATATGATTCAGAAACCCTCATCTTGGGCACTAGAGATTTCTTGGCTCGACACTCACTTGTGTTGTGAGTGGAGCTCTTATGGAACTAACACCACTTTCCCATGTCCTTATTTGGCTTCTTGGTTGTTACACAACAATTTGTCACCGTCCCTACAATCCCTCACCCCGCATATTGGAGGGTATTTTTCATGACCTGTGAGAAATTTCATCCTCTGCAATCACATTCCTTACATCCTTCTATACAAGAACATCATTTCTCCTATAGAACACTTTCTCAAAAAGCCCATAAAAACCTATGTTTTTGCATTGGCATGGGTAGCTAGTTCACCCCTCATGCCAATGTGGAGAATGTATACTAGAGGTTGTGCTTGCTAGCACTATGTCTCTTTTTTGTGCCCATACAAACCTTTTTGGGAATGTTTTTTAACAAACTAGAGGCGGAAGTTTCCTTCAACTACCTCTAGGATGAGTCACAGGAAGTGGTTAAGTAGATGAAACACGGATCTCCCTCTTTAGGTAGTGGTTTCCTCCTCCCATGGCACACTCCTAGAAGATAGGTCTCCCTTCCATGATTATAGGGATCCTAACCTCTCCCTCTCCCCCTATATAAATGAGCTTTCTCCCATCATGAAAGCTAGCTGAACAAAGAGGATTATGCAGCTAAAATTTTGAACTTGGAGAACTAAGCTATAGTCGAATAACTGAGAAGGTAGATCAAGAAGGAAGTCCATTGAGAGATCCCTTATCCCATCCAAATTCCCTGGCGAGATTTTAGACATGCTTCACCCAAGCCCTACTGGAGGAGACCACAACATCAGAGCATGGTTGTATCTCTTCTTTCTACCTATTAATATAAGTGACTATTGTCTAGTTCCCGTCTTGTGTTTTGTCTCTATAAAATGAAATATGTTAGTATTATCTGACTTATTAGTAGATTTTGAATGGAATTAGTATATGGTATGTGGTTGTCATTTTCTGATCTCTATGCAGGTGTCCAAATGTGATAGGCAGAAGGGTTTTGACTTGTCTTCAATCAAGGGAGAGTGGCTCTCATCATCACTATAGGCGTTGACGATAACTTTGGACCACAGGTAGGCCATCTTATCACATCCTTTTTCATTCAAGTATCTAGAAACCTACACTCTAGCATGATTCCTTGTTTCTAGACCCACCCTAGGGCTAGTGGGATTGCCTCTATCCGTAAAGGGGATTTACCTGAGTAACAAGTTGGTGACTCCACTGGGGATCAGTGCGATTTTTTGTTTCATCTATTAGATCTTCTTCTTGGTCTTTGCTTGCTTAACTTGCCTTTTCTGGTTGTTTTTTTGAGTCTTAGACCCATGTTCATCCCCAGAGGATCAAATTTTACCTCTGTTTTTCCAAATCTTCATCTTTCTAAGGTTGGCTTGATTGGCACGGTTTCTAGCCTAACAGCCGCGTCCACTGGTGCTTGTTTCTAGTTCATCACCCATGCCATCCCCTGTCTAGTATGGATTATAGTGAGACAATCTCGCCATTTCCTGTAGGTGCTAGGGTTTTCCCTGTTTTGGAGTTTTTGGTCCATCTTGTTGTCTCTAGGTGTTTTCTTGACTTGATTTGAATTCTTTGGGTTTGTTTGTGACTGTGATCAGCCTTCTTCCTTTGGTTGTTTGTCCATTTTTTTTAGCATCATAGATTTAGGGCTTTCTAGTGCTTTGATATGCTGAGCCTCCTGTAGGAGTTTGGGTCTCTTGTTTCACAATCACCTTCGTTATTGGCTTGATTGCATTCGGCTCCCTGGATCCGTTTTGAGTGATTGAATTTGGTGAAATGAGATTTGAGTGAGTCTTGCCTATTTCATTTAGTTTTGCTTCTTGTCACTCTAAGCATAGCTCACAGTGCTTGTATGGGTTTGTTTTGACATCTTTCTTTGATTTGAGATATTGTGACATTGGTTTGAGTCTTTGTTTTTTTTTCTTGTGAGTTGATTGAATTGTTTTGCTTCAAATCTTACATTGGCATTCTCTAACTAGTGTGAATATTCATTTTTCATGTTATTTAGTGCATTGTTTTCTTTATTACATTGAAAAATCAAAAAATATATTTTGTGATTGCGTTCTTGTTTTCATTGTAGAATTGGAAAATATTTCACATAACTAACATTGGGCATTCTAGGAGAGATTTATTGTTCTCATTAGTTTGCATTTGGTTCTGTAGTGGAAGCTTATGTGTGTTCTCATTATTTTCTATCGCTTGAAAACTCCTAAATTTCTCGTAGATAGCTCTTCATTGAACGAAATGGTATTTTATGGCATGTAGCTTGCATTCAGGGATTTTTGTGAGATCCAACATTTGGTAGGACCTTGGAATTGAAACATAAATACAATATCAACTTAAATTTTATTCAATTAACCTAAGGCAACATTGAAACTTAACGAAACATTTAGTGGTCTAAGTTAGAGATGTGTTCTGGCATCTTAAAACCTAGCAGCTATCGCACACCATCTGGCTTCCGAGAGCACTAGTACGGACTTGTGCTCCCCGTACCATCGAGTATATATAGGGAGACCCCTCTAGGTTGCAATCCTTTTATCCGTAGGAAGTCGAGTCTACCGCCTTGTAACTATGATACACCGAACATAACATTCAGAGAGACTACTTGCACATATGTTAAGTCCTTGGTTGATTCTTATTTCATTTTATAACCAAGGTGTATATGGAAGTTCACAAGAACCTGGTACACCCTTTTACCTAGACTACCTGAGCAGTCATTTTTTATCTTTACTAACTCCATAAATTTGAAAATATCATTGAGTACTTGTCCTTTCGTGCTCGCTTAAAACTGAAAGAGACTAGAGTCATCTTTGACTATTTCTTGACTCTTAAAACATGAAACAAAAAACTTTTGTTTTCAATGTGGTAAAATAAACTACCTACAATTACACACCCATTAAAGTTTGATTAATTGGCATGTCTTTGTTTGCCTTGGTTTTGATCCAAGAGTCTTCATTTTAGATCTTTTTCCCTTTTCTGGTGTGCTACAGTCACAGTGGCAGAACCATTAGTTTCATCTACTAGAAATATGTTTTCAGACGATTCATCTGAAACTTCTCAGACCTCTAGATCTGCTGAGATTTAACTCCATTGGCCTCTTTCAAATGCTTGGTTTGGATTTGGGGTTGGGGAACATTTTTCCCCTCTTACATCGGGATCACCATTTTTGGCTGCTATCATACCTCCTAGCCCTCGTACTCTTTTGCAAGATCTTACGGTGGATTTAGACATAGATTCATCTGTTCCTAATGGTAGTGAGGGTATTCCAGTTTCTGATGAACAATACCAACTTTTCCCGGAAGACATCCATCAAGAGCCTGCTCAATCTTCACCATTGGTGTTGCTTCCAGCTGAATATAGGTCTTTGGGTCAGATTATAGCCAGTATTGCCTCCATGGCAACATCAACTCTGTCAAGGGGTCTGGTTCTCCCATCATTAGGTATGTCACCGACGACACCTGTCTCATCGTCGATACATTTTGTTACGTCTATTCCCACTTGGCCTACTATCTGTATGGCTGCTTCGGCACTGGTTGTCACTGCTCATTCATTAGAAGTTTTGACTTTGATAAAGACTTCAATTGCCATGGAAATCCCCGACGACCTTTATTTTGAGGAGTATCGGCTGGTTGTTCAGTAGCAGAACTCCCAGACTTATCAGTCCCCTCAGGATCCTTATCAGTCTTATTTTTCTCATTATGGAGCGAACGGTACCCTGATTTATTCACTTTTGTTTCAGCATGACGAGCAGGGAAACCCTATCTACTTTCCTACTCCTGAGGCTTATCATTTCATTTCCGTTTTTATACCTACCTTGCTGGTGCAACCCTATAACCAATAAGTACAACACTTTAAGGGACAACCTTTGGTTCAGCAGGGGTATGCTTATGACCCACAAGGACAACCCTTTTAGGGACAACCTTCGGTGCAGCAAGGATATGCGTACAACCCACAAGGAAAACCCTTACAAGGACAACCTTCAGTCTAACAAGGTTTTTTTTACGGCCTGCAAGGGAAAACATACAATCCTCAAGGTCAACCTTTACAAGCTCAGCCTATGTTCCAACCAGGGCAACCTCAAGGACTAGCTGGGTAGTCGATATATCAACTCGGACCTTCATATGGTCCTGGGGGGCAGATTCATCCATCTCAACCTATGGTGCAACCTCAACAGCCATATCTTCTGATTGGTCCAAATTTTGCATAGCCAGGACCATCTTATGTTCCTGCTCTAGGTCAATCTGGTTATTAGGCACAACATGGTCCACTACAGCCATTAGGCCAACCCGCTCCACTAGAGCAACCTAGTGGTCCTCATCAGTCAGGTCAACCTACTCAGTCGGGCCAACCTACACAACCCATTTACCCTGCTCAGCCACCGCTCTAGTCTATGTCGCAGCCGAATCAACCGTTGTGCCTGACGTATCCAGCTCAACAAGGCCCCAATTATCGAAAGCCTGTTCGAACCTAAGGCAGTTATTTCCCTCAAGGTCAATATTGACCGGTTTACAACCCACCTCAAGGTTCTGCTTATCACCCTCAACCTCCAGGATATACTTATACTCCGTAGTAGAATACTTATGCTGCTTAATCGGGATCCTCGTATACTCAAAATCGGTATCCTGGTTTTCAACCCCCGTATCTTGGTCCTGAGCCACTATATCAACCGAATCACCCATCTTACATCCCTTATGGTTTGAATCCTTCGGGACAGAACCAATGGTATCATATTTATACTCAACCAGGATGGAGTATGGGTACAGGTCCTTACCGTAGACCTACTATGCCTTTTAACCCTCAATTACCCTTTCTCGCTATGTTGGAGTTATGGGATGTGTCCAAATTGAAAAATGATCCCATTCTTCATAATCCTTTTTTTCCTCTGGTTCCAAAGAAAGTTCCTACTGATTGTCCCAAGTTTGAGGGAAAGTCTGGAGAAGACCCCCAAGCTCACATCATGATATACCATTTATGGTGTTCTTCCAATCCTTGGGTGGACAACTCTGTTCGACTCTGTCTCTTCTAGCGCACTCTTACCGGAGCTGCTGCTAAGTGGTATATCGAACTGCCTCGTGGCATCTTTCAAGATTTCAACACTATTGCTATGGAATTCCTTACTCATTTCCAATTGTTGGTTTGTTATGAAGCCAGGACACATCTCCTCACATCCTTGAAATAGGACCGGGCTACCCATATCTCAGACCACATTCATGAATGGAGACGGTTTCGTCCTCTGATCAAGTTTTAAATTCCTGATCATCTTCTTACTCATTGGCTCACTACCTCTTTTGTCAATCAGATTGCGAAAGACATTGCAATGGGGGCATGTGTAACCGAGGAACAAGCCATCGCTCGTGCCCAGTACCTTGATTTAGTGTACTCTCAATCGGGCATTCTGTATGACATCTTGACTGAGGCTCCATGACCTAGGACCTCTAAAGAACCGGCTACCACATCAGTCAATGGCGTTATTGGTTCTGTGTCTCAAAATTCATGCAAGTCTTCCAATGGGAAGCAGAAATCAAATTCTTCCAATAATTATGCTCCTCAGGCTACCTCAAATTCTGGTAAAACCTTGGAGGTCAACGTTGTTCAAGCCAATCCTGCGAACAAGACTTCCACGAGGAAAAATAAGGGCAAAGGCAAGGCCAAATCCAATGCCCCAAAACTGGAATCGTCTAAACCTCGTGCTGATGATGGTTCACAGCGAAAGCCGAAATATACATGTCTAATTTGTGATGAGGACCACTACACTAAGGATTTTCCTAGAAAATCCGAGGTTATTCAACTACTCAAAGGTGGTAAGGGAACTCTGGTGATCCTTAAAGAACCTTTCCCATCTCAACAGATCAAGATGGTCAAGAAACCTCCGCCATCTGCGTCGTTTGGCTCTCAAGTTTTCATGATGAACGGTTCTGCACCCATTTCCATCGCTACTCAATTGAAGGATTATGCCGTATCATGCTAGGTAGCCAGGAAAGAAGTAGTTGATGGTCCTCCTCCCCCACCTGCCTCTGGTTCCCTTGAAATTGAAAGGCCCAGTACTGAACCCGTTGTATGGCCTCCTTCTAAAGTTTTTCTTTGTAAATATTCTTATAATCCTAACGCCTGTGCTGCTCAACATTATAGTATTTTTGAGAATTTAGCACATGTGCCTTCTGCGATGTCTGTGTTAGAAGTGCTCCAGAGTTTTTCGTCTCAATGGAAAGCATTATTATCTGTGATCGATGGGATTGACCCTACTCATTCTAGCCTTCTCTCTTTCGACTTAGAGAATTTCGTCCCTCAACTTCCACACCAAATTGCACTTGTTATACAAGTCGGTATCAACAGTCTCAACATCCATAGGGTCATAGTGGATGAAGGTGCATCTACCTATGTCATGTCATCTTCTTGCTGGAAGGCTATTGGCTCTATGGCCCTTACTTCATCACCCAATGCCCTTGAGGCATTCGAATGAAGGGAATTGAAACCCTTGGGTGTTCTCGCTAGCTTGCCGATCACGTTGCAAGGAAAGATGTTCAACATTAAAGTAGAAGTTGTTGATGCCAAATTCAATTACAATCTTCTACTCGGTCGCAGTTGGACTTACATTATGTTGTGCGTTTCGTCCACCCTCTTTCGACTTGTGAAGTTTCCACATGAGGGAAAAATCATTACTGTCGATCATTTGTCATTCATTGCCTCGTCTTCCAAGAACAACATACCATACGTGGATCAGATTCCCAATCCCCCTGAAAGTATAGGGCCAGGTATTTTCAAAGATCTCGCTCTCATGGGTATTTTTTCCCTTTTGCCACCAAATACCATTCAATTCAATATGGTCTCTTGGTCAGATGACCCATGGATCGTCCTTTTACTTGAATAGGTTGATTCATTTGGAGATTTAATGCCGCTAAGTCCAATCAAAATCAATTATTGTGAGCTTACAGCTGCATTTGATTATCCCCCTCCTGAAGCTGCTCCTTTGAGCATGTCTCTCGACGTGTATTCTTAATCCCCCTAGCTCAATGATGTGGATTCACCTGATAATTTGAAAGAAGTGTTTCCATCCGACGAGGCTATCATGGAAACCATGTCCCTCAAAGATCTACCATGGAGTGATGGGCATCATCGTTCCTCATTTATGCCTTGCCTCGGGGAAATGTCTAATTGTCTAGAGGGCTTTGCATCTCAAGTTCATTCTCTGCCACTTCAAACACCTATTTTGACTCATGAAGTCTTTGAGGAAAGTAACTTGGGTAAAATTACTCAAACGATGCCTATTGAAATTTCCGTGTGTTGACGGGAAAGTTTGTCCGACCAACAGTATGGGATCTCCCTGGTTAAAAGTCCCAACTAGACTCTAAACCATTTGGAATAGGGATCCCATTCAGGGTGTGGGTCCGGCTACCGCTTAAGTCTCCTTTCCTTTGGTCTCAAAAGAACTCAATGAACCTGCGGACACACACTTATTCAAATGATACAAGATACATGATTGATGAGTTAAACACGTATATAACACTATGCGTAGCGAGACGAATAATAAAGCATAAATTCCAAAGGAAATATTGTTCACAAAACATCATTAGGGTCATGATTGTAGGCTATTCTGACCATAAAAGAAACAATTCTTTATGGTGAAAAATGCCCTTCACTTCCTGAAATATTTAAGTGATTATACAAATGGTAATAAAAAAATACATTAACATCCATTAAGAAAGCGAAATGAACTGAACATCATTAACACAAGTACAGAGAACTATAATGCATAAATGATGCCATTAAAATTGCAGCTTCATTAACCAAAATATGTTTGAAACTGTATAAGAAATACTCATAGTGTTCGCATAGCAAAACACATCAAATCCAAAAGGAGTTTTGACAAGTATCTATATTCATGTGAAAATAGTGTTATCCTTCAATACAATGCTCTCTAACTCTTGAGTCCCCAAAAAAGGATCTATTACAATCTTCCTGGAGGGATTTTTATAGACCAAAATTTTCCCTTTGGGATTCTTGACTTTTCGTCTGCCCAACTGTTGAGCTGCGCTGTGACCTGACTAAGAGTTGCGACCTACGACCAAGATGTGAAGTGCAACCTGTGACCCAGATGGGAAATGTGACCTGAAACCTACTACCACCTGATCATGAGGATGTGCACATGATCGTGAGGTCAGGGGCATTAACTTGTTGTCCTTTGAGGAAGTTCTGCCAAGCATGATAATCTGCCGCTATGGGAGAAATAAAAGGAACTTCCTCTCTCAACCGATGCAGATACTCCAAGGAATTTGGGATTAGAATCTCTCTTCTCTACATGACCAAGTTGGACAGGGAGGTGAGCTTGGTGTAGATCCAGACTGGTGTGACAAGAAACTTTCCCAAGTTCTCCTGTGATGCTGCAAGATCGTAAGTGGCAGCGGCTTGCTTAATGGGCTACAAAAATGCATGGATCTCTTGATCCACCTGTTCCCATGTCTTATCCTCTTCCAATGCACCCAACGATGGAATGTGATGTAAGATGTGCATTGAATCAATGATGCTGATCAGATGCTCGTATGCGGACATCACCTTATCTAGATCCTTGGATAGCTTATCCTTGGACTGCACTTTAATCTGGATCTAGACCTTGGCATCTTATGTGTGGATCTAGTCTTTCTTTGGCAAGTTTTCGGGAGACTAGGGGTACCAAACTATCCAATATTTCATTCTATCCAAGGAAACTGAGGATTCCTTCAACTTCTCATTCCTCTGCTTGGTTTCTGTTTGGGCTCTCAATAAGGGGGCAACTGTTTGTTTTATAGTAAACATTTCCCCATAGAATTGTCTCATGGTGGCCTCTAATATATCTAACTTCCTTTGGATAGTGAGCAGTACTTCATTTATAAGGGAATTTTTCTCTTGGACTTGCCAAATCTCTTCTCTTAATGCTATCTTTTCCTGTTCTACCCTTGCCTCCCTCTGCTCTTCTTTTTGTAACCTATTCTGTAGAGAGAGGATCTTTGTGCTCATTCTGTTTACATTCTCCTCCGTGGCCGTGGAAAAAGTTGTGCCGGCCGATGCTATCATCACAGTGTTAGTCCTAGTGTCTAAGAATATGTCTTTCTTCGTTGCAACTATGGATGAGGCAGAAGGATTTCGTGCCAGGAATCTTCTTTTCTCCTTTCAGATCTTGAAGGAGAACTGATCGTATGTGAGCCTGGTAAGATTGAATACCCCCAACTCTTTCCCTTCATAGGAACTCACATCGGAGAGTGTAGCACGTGTACTGACTACAGGTACCTCAAGGGGTGGTAGCTCTGTTTGTGATCCTGAGCCCTAGGGAGATGCCTCGATGTTCTCTAGCATTCTATCCTCCTCTTCTTTTCTTTTATTTTCTTCTTCCTCTTTCTAAAGGATTTCGGCTTCTGCCTTTTCATGTTCTCTTTTTAGTCTATGCTATTCTTCTACCGTTGCTTCTAGTTCGGATTTCCTTTTATGTTTGGCTGCTGCTGCTACCTGTTCTTCTTTCTTCTGGCGTTTGGATTCCACTTGATCTAATTCTTTCTTGAGTTGTCGTTCTGTCACAGCCTCCGCCTCCTGTTCCTCCTTTTTTCTCCTAGCCTCTTCTTCCTTCTTCTTCTTCTGCTCTGACCTCAGACTCCTTTTTTGCATATCTTCATCTTCTTTCATCTTCTTTTCCATTTCTTGCTGGGCTTCTAGTTCTTTCTTCTGGGTAGAAGTGTTGTGCCCTGTACTAGTTCGAGGCCTTTTAGCCAGAGAAGAAGAAGCGCCTCCTAATTTATGGCTCTTGTCCTCCAATGTCTGGTCATCTAGGTATTCTTGATCAGACCATGCCCTCGGAGCAAGCTGTCTATTTGCGTTATACCAATTTCTTATTTTGTCTTCTCCCAGGCATTCTGTGTGCTGGTAGTTCCATTTGAACTTAGCTCGCTTGCAGTGATCAAGGACTATCCTTTCTGGGTCATATGTCCGGTGGTCTAATGACCAAAGGTCGTAAATTTTCATCTCTTCTGCTTCTGCCTCTACCTCTCTGAAATATTTGATCGTGTAGGTACTAATAGTGAGGGGTAGCGTAGGCCACGACTTCTTCTTACCCTTGGTCAAGACCTTGGAGAAAATGGAAGACATATGGAAACAAACCTCTTGAATGAGAATTTTATCAGTAACATATCAGGGCATAGCATGGGGCGCCTTGTATGAGCCAAAAACTTGAATGAATGTGCACTCTTCAAACGGGAACCAATGCACCACCTTGCCTAGCGTCTCCTTGGCTCACAAAGACATGCAAGGAGTGTCTTGGACGAACAATTTTCTGTAGAGAGCTGGGATGAAAACTTGAGAAATCAGCTCTATGTCCTGCTTATATATGGAATCCCAAAATAATTTGGTTTGTAAGTGGATTGGACGGGTCTGTTTTGGATCCCAGCTGTGCACCCACCCCTCAAAGTGGCACCTTGAACAAACAACATCCAACAAGTAAGAGGCCATGTAGAATTCAGAAGGAAATCCATCATCTGGTACCAACGCAGAGGATAATTTTGTATGAAGAGAGGTCACCAGTATGTTGTCCCAGTTGAAACAAACGCCTTGCACCGTGACATACTCCATGAGGGTTTCCCACGTGCCACTGAAGGTGGTAGCATTAGGGAGCCCGTACAATCTTCAAAGCATAGCGGCCACCAATTTATACACCTTCCTAAGGCTTGCCACTAGATATTCTTGATCCTTATTGACCTTGAATTTATCGGGCTCATCCCACTATCCTTTTAGAGTATCTATTATGGGGACTACATCGGCGATGGCCCAATATTCTGTAAAGTCCTCCTCTCATTCAGGAAATGAATAGTAAACTTGAGCATCTGAGCCTTTGAGAGCTGTGAAATCTTTGCCTTCGCTATCCCTGATTACCCACTTTTTGGCACAGTAATATGTATAATCCATTCTATAACCTCTGCGCATGGGAATATAGCCAGATGGGCACCTACGAGATGGAGCTTTGACCTTTTGACCTATATGTATACTTCCCGATCAGGGAGGTCCTCTAGGAATTCCTGTCGAGTGAACTTCTGGTACACTTGGTACCAATGCATGTTGTCCCCTTTGAAAAATGTGTATAGGGTATCTCTGTAGATCGGGGGAGGGGACATTGGTATATCCATGTCTACATCCTCTGCTTCTAGGCTCTTGTCCTTTCTCCGAGATACTGGAGGTCCCATGTCACTTGAATCTAAGGGGATAGGGATACACTCTCAGTTTTCTTTGAATTCACTTGTCATGTTCATGAAAGAGTCTGAGGATAAGAAAGATGCCATGATAATACAAACCTAGGTATAACTATTAATCATTTCAACTAGGGACACAGGCAGAGCTAAATTAGCAACCTGCAACTGGGTCGTAGGGTGGCAAAGGTCACGATGTTGACATTTTTGAAGATTTTGTGAATTTGAAACCTTGCGACCAGGTTGCAAGGTTTTCGGGTCATTGGTTGTGGAGAATCAACGGAAGTGCGACCTTGCGACTTTGCGACCAGGTCGCTGGGTCGTTGGGTCGCAAATGCTAGAGAAATCGACAGGAGAGTGACTCGATGACCTGTGATTGGGTCGCAAGGTCGTTAAGTCACGAAGTCACGAGAAAATAGTTTGAAGAGTGATTTACGACCTGGCGACTCAGCGACTGGGTGGCAGGGTCACAAAAGTCACAAGTCGCGTTGGGGCTTGCCGGAGTTTTGACGCGTGCCGCATGAAGTTTTTTTTTTCTAACTTGAAAACTACAAGGCTAAATGGGCCAAGACAAAGCAAGAGGAGAGATTTTTGAGCAGGATACAGGCCATGAGATTCTAGATGGGAACTGTGATAAGGTTATGCAAGCAGGGTAAATTCCAGAGAAAAAAAGGGGGAAGCCCTAAGTGTCAAATGAAAACAATGGCCAAGACAGGGGGCAATTTAAACGCTGAGGAAAGGAAAATTAGGAAAGAAAACCATAAAAGGAAACAACGGGAGGAAAAGGGAAACTTACCTGGGAAAATTGTGCTCCATTCGACCTGTCAGAGGCATTTTTTTCCTATCCGTTGAATGTGTATAATGCAACCTAGCGACCTTCTATTAATAAAAAGGTCGCACATGTGGGCATTTAATGGGGTCGCAGGATCGCATTGTGCGGTGGTCTAAAGGAGATGTGACCTCGTGACCTTGCAACCTTGCAACCTCAGGGTCACAGGGTCACGATCTTCTATAAATTCATAAATATGTGACTCAGCGACTTAACACTCCCGAATCTTAAGTTAACTTTTCTTTATGCTCAAGGGGCTCCAAATTTTTTTTTATAAAGTGTGAATTTTTGGAGGGTGTTGTAGAGGCTACAACAAATGGTGATTCATTGGTTGGACTCAGAGTCTCTGCTAATGGTTTTCCTTGGTGGGGGGAGCGAGGGACCTTCACTAGCTATTCTTTTCACCTTAAGGTACTCACTACCTTTCCTTTGGCACCTTGCGAGGTTGCTTGGCTAGCTAGCCTATCTAGGTGCTAGTTAAATGATTTTCATTGCTTCAGGTTTCCAGACTGAAAGGGTTGGAGAACTTTAGGTGGCCATAGGGTCCGGTATGATTATTTTGTCCTCGTCGTGTTGCTCTGCTCCCTGCAAACCTCGCGGTCCCGACAGAGTCACTACCTAGGAGTCATGAACATGGCTCCACTGCCAGCGAGCCTCACCAATACCCCGATGGAGTCGTCACATCACCTCTCTGTGCAGGAAGCCTTTCTCAATCCTTTACCCTTTATTGGTGTGCTATTTCACTTATTTTGAATGTGCCTAAGGCACTTATTTATATGTGCTCATGGAACTTATTTGAGAGGGGTAAATTTTTTTCTTGGGTGGATGAGGGATCTTGACTTATTTTACTTACAGAGAGGTTGTTCCTAGTCTGATATGAGGACTTTGGTTTTTCCCAGATGTCGTGATGTCACCTAAATTTAACTCTGTTCCCTTTCGATCTAGTTGCCACTGTATCAAACTTTCTTCTCGCAGACACCCTTTCAAACTCGCTAGGTGAGCTCCCCCCGCTTGGTGACTTGAGCTAGGTCATGTACTACCTTTGGGTGCTAATTATAGGAAAGCTTTCACCGCCTTCGTGTCTTTCAGGAAAGGCTTCCCATCAGCATAGAACCTAGTGCAGTGTGCCCATTGCGTAGCTCCGACAGGGCCTTCCATATTTTGCAATTTTTTATTTATTTATTTGTTTATTTATTTTTAAATGAAACTAAAGCAGAAAATTACAGTACAGGGGTAGGAAAGCCCTCTGAGGGCTACTAATTGAAGTAATTTTTAAGGTCATGCCCATTCACTGGGAGGACCTTGACTCTTCCCTCAAGAGTTTGCAGTCTAAACATGTGGGAGCCCAATTTCTCCTTGACCTGGAATGGACCTGTCCATAGTGCTTGGAATTTGGAATGTTTTCCCTTTTCTTCGTGAGCTTTATCCCACTTAAGGACTAGGTCTCCTACCTCAAAATTTCTACTCCCTGCGGATTTCTTATCAAACCATTTCTTGATCCGACTTTGGTGGATGGCAAACTTTTCCCGGGTTTTTTGCTTCTCTTTGTCCAACTTCAGTAGTGTATTGATCCAGGTCCGCAAGGTGGGTCATGGGGTACCATGGCTTTCTTGGAAAAATTGAAGGGCAGGGAGAGATAAGTGGGGAGGCAGAACTGCTTCTTTTCCATACACAAGAAAATACAGGGAGGTGCCGAGTGAGGATTTGGGCGTGACACAGTCGACCCAAAGAGCGTTGTGAAGGGCGTTATGCCAGTTTAGCTGGTGGGACAGTAGAGTCTTCTTAATGATGCAGATAAGATTTTTATTATTTGACTCAGCTAACCCATTTCCTTGGGGATAATAATTTTCAAAATGTTTAAGCACAATACCATTTTCTAGAGAAAAATCATACAATTTAAAAGATGAAAAGTAAGTTTCATTATCAAAAACTAAGGAAGTTGGAATGCCAAACCTGGTGATGATAGAATGAGTGAGGAATTATATTACCTCTTGATCATTGATTTGGCGTAAAGGTACTGCTTAGACCCACCTGGTGAAATAATCGGTGGCAGTGAGAATATACTGGTGTTGCTTGGAGGAGTGAGTTAGGATTTCACCAATCACGTCCAAACCCCACTGTTGAAAGGGTTCCTCCACTGCCACTGATTGTAGGGGAGCGGCTGGTCGTGGTTCCTGGTCTGCAAACTTCTGGCATTGAGCGCACTTCTGTACATACGCATGCACATCTATGAAAAGGGTTGGCCAATAATATCCTGCGTGCATTATCTTGAGGGTGGTGGTATCGCCTGCAAAATGTCCTCCAGCTGGTCTGTCGTGTAGTTCGATCAAGATGTTCTGTGCTTCATCATGTTCCAAGAAGCGTAAAAACACTCCATCATGATGTTTCTTGAAAAGCTTACCCTGGATCAATTGGTAAGATGCAACCTTAAGCCTTATTGCACATTTTTTCCGGCAGTCAAAGCAGGGTCCAAGATGCCATGGGCTAAATATCCCAAAATGTCAGAGTACCAAGAAGGGTTTCTCTGCTGAGGTGCATGGTCACTCTGACACATGTCGATTTACTATTCCCAACACTCTTCTTCAACTCCATGTGAGCTTGCATCCTCCACAGTCATTTGGCAGAGTCCTTATCCTTTGACAGTGTGTTCTGGTTTAAAATCAAAGTCATACTCTTGAAGACATGCTACCTAGTTGCCTCATCTCTTACCTATCTCCTGCTGCATGAACAGTGAGCGGACAGCTGGATGGGGGACGAAAACTGTGACATGGTTTTTCAAGACGTATGGCCTGAAATGCTTGACTTCTTTTTAGACTGCATAAGCCTGCTACTCGATTTCAGGGTAATTCAATTCAGTTCCCTGTCAACTAGTACTCATGAAGGATATAGGTTGTTCATCATTGTTGTTGTCTTTCTGCATGAGGACAGCTGAAAATGATGAATCCGAAGTGAAATGATAAAGGATAAAGCTTATACTAAAATCTGGACTTTGGAGGGATGGTGCTTCAGCTATAGCCTGCTTGATTTTGTTGAAAGCCTCATTCTCTGGAAGATTCCATCTGAAAATCACATTCTTCTTGATCATCCCCTGCAAAGGCCTGACTATTTGGGTGAAATACGATATGAATTTACGTACAAAATTGATTTTCCCAAGGAAATATTGCATAGCCTTTTTACTGCTAGGGGGTGGAATCTAGGCAATGGCTTTTGCCCGCTCGAGATCTACAAAAATTTCCTACTTAGTTATAATGTGGCCCAACAAATTTCCTTCTACCACGGCGAAAACACTCTTCTTCAGGTTGAGTGAGATCCCATACTTCCTACACCTTTCAAAAATTTGCTTGAGGTGGTGCAAATGATCGCCCCAGTGTTTCAAAAACATGGTGACGTCGTCCAAATAGACTACCACGCTCGGCCCTATCAAACCACGGAAAGCTATATCCATCGCCAGTTGGAAAGTTTCCCCCACGTTTATTAATCTGAAGGGCATGCGTCTGGAAGCAAACGTTCCCCATTTGGTTTGAAAAGTAGTTTTCAATCTGTCTAGCTGAGCTACCGGTACTTGGTTGTAACCGGAGAACCCATCCAATAAGGAGAATATCTCGGACCCAGACACAACTTGCAATATTTGTTCCATAGGAGGCACCGGGTAATTTTCTTTGTCTGAGGCCCGATTTAAATTCCATAAATCCACGCACAAACGGATCTCGCTAGAATTCTTCCATACCGGGACCAAATTTGACACCCAAGTGGAGTGGTGAACTTTGAAGATGATGCATGCATCCAAAAGCTTCTTAAGTTCTTTCTGAATCATTAGTTCCAATGTAGGATGCACTTTTCTGAGCTTTTGCTAGAAAGGCTTCACTCCTTCCTTCATGGGTATCACGTGCTGAATAATCCAAGTATCGTACGTACGTAAATCATCGTATGTCCAAAAAAATACATCTCGATACTTTCTTAATAGTTGGTTGAAAGCCTGCGTCTCCTGGTCGGAACAGTCTTTCCCAAGGTTGATGAACTTCGGGTCCTCATCTGATCGTAAGTTCACCCGCTGATGTGCCAAGGTGGAACTTCGTACTTTGGTATTTGGGGGCCCGTGGAAACGGTTTTGTAGATCAAAGAGATTTTCTAGTGACACTATCCCCTTGGGCATGAGGTTTTCCTTGTGTTTATCATGCTCTTCCTGCAATGCTTGATCGTGATCCGCCTCATCTATTACCACATCTTTGAATACTTCAGTGCTGAGCATGAATTCCAATATCTGTTGGTCATCATCAAAGATGTGTAAATTAGTAATATTATCTGGCACGGAGGGTCTATACATAGCTTCAATAGAAAATCCATCCCTTAGAGGGGTAAATCTAGCAGCAGCATTAGCCAGAGTATCAGCTACTGCATTATGAATTCTAAGGATAGATTTGATTCCAAACACATCAAAAGGAGAAATAAGATGACATACCTCTAGTTGATAAGCTTTTAAGTGTGGAGAAAAATAATGAATGGTATTACGTACCTATCGAGTGATGATCTCAGAGTCTCTGATGACCTGTAAGCATCTTACCTTTAATTCTAGTGCCTTCTTGAGTCCGAGGACTAAAGCTTCATATTCAACAGTATTTTTGGTGCACTGGAACTCTAGCTGACATAAAATCAAGAACTTGTTCTTCTCAGGATCTAGCAGGATGCAGCCTGCGCCAGCTCCATCATGGGTTTTGGAGTCATCGTAATACAAGTTCCACACGTCGTTTTCTGGCTCCTCCATGGTTGTAGGTTGGGGAGGGATTTCGGCTTGGTGTGAGACGGGGGTGACTTGGTCTTATGTGATGAGTGCCACTTCTGACTGGATTTCGGGGCCTACCAGAGACTAAGGAGGATGGTAACATCTGAAAATGGCCTCCAAGAAACACATGCTAAGCTCTTCCTGGGAAAAGCTGACAGGTTCGTTAGTAGCATCCAAATCAGTCACAGTATATTTCATATAAGGTTCAGTTTCGACCCTGATTTGGTTGTTCTAGCCCTTGTAAGGAAGCCACAGGCGAGACCAGTCAGTGGAAAAATACCCTTGCAGCTTTCTGGACTAGTCTCTACTAAGAAATATGCCATAGGCTTCTGGGATGTCTACGACTACAATGTCTATACATTGGTGGACTCTAGAGTCGGACGAAAGGTGGATGATGAAATTATTTAGCTCTCCTATAGCTGGCACTTGCAATATGTCAAGTTGGATGATTCTCGCATCAGTTTTCTCTGAGCGGATGTTTAGCCTCTTACAAATAGATAGGGGCATGATGTTTGTGGATGCGCCAGAGTCAACTAGACAGTTATGGACGTTGAAGTTAAAAATTTCAAATGATAAGAGGAATGGAGGAGTGGATCCCCTAGAATTTTCATTAATGGCATTTACAATAGACTGAACACTCGGACTAGCTTGACCAGATGTATTGCTCACAGGCTTAGTAGTTGAGGTATTGGCGAAGGCTTTGAGAATAAGTTTTCATTGATTGGTGATGCGGGAAAGCTCATAGAGGGAGATGTTGGCTCTGGTTTTTTTCATGTCCTCAAAAATGTTATAACCAAAATTAGATCGAGGACTAGGCTCGGTAGTGGCTTTGGGGGGCCCCACCGAGAGCTTGCTCTTTTGATTTACTTGGGTGTTGTTATTCGTGGGCTTCTCAAGAACAATTTGTTGTTCATTCCCAGGGGGAAGAATTTTCCTTAAGAAAGCCCTTTTCTTCTCTTAAAAGGACTGTTCGGGGACCGATCCTTTGCTTCTAAGGCTAAAATTTCATATGGTTTTGACCTTAGGATTGTCTGCCATATTGATATCAGGGATGCTAAGATTTTTCTCCCCGTGGATTATGTCAAACGCAAGAACAAAGGACCCCGGTTCTTCATCAGGGGGGAAATATTCTTCATGATCAGAAACATCATCCTCCCCTGCATCCCCTGGGGTTTGATCATCCAGAATCTGATTTACTACTACGATCATGCTACCAATCCATTGTGGGCAAGTTTTTTCGGAGTGGGCAGCCTGGTGGAAAGAAAAAAAGTTATCTTTTCCTATTTCTTCCACGTTGAGAATAGTTTTTGGCTTAGATGGAGGTTGGCTAGTGTTGGGGTTACTCTTTCTGAAAAAGGGCTTTTGCACCTTAGCGCCAGTCATAGATTCTATGCCCTTTCTCTTCAGATCAGAGACTTCATTTGTCAATAGCTTAAGGGTTTTTTCCATACTCTCGAAGTCAAAATCATCCTTATCCTTATCCGCAGTCATAGGTGTGGAGGACTGATTTTTCTTCACGGTTGGTTTGTGGTCATCTCTGCCTTCCTGATTGATGGCTCCTATATAAATCATGTCCCTATATACAGTGAGGGTGGACGTGTAACTTGCCGCTAGGGTGGCCCGAGCTTCATGTTTTACGAAGACGACAATATCCGTGAAGAGAGATTTTGTATAGTAGTCTATGGTAATGGAGTCATACAATGCCAAGTTTGGGGGAAACTTTTGCAGAATGGTAGAAAAGTGCTGATTGAAATCCTTGCCCATTTCTTTCTTATGGAATTTTATGGTGCTTAACTCCATGAGGAGCATGGAAGGGGTTTTTTCCTCTAAAAATTTCCGCAAGAACGCGTGACGGAATTGGTCCCATGACGTTATGGAGGCACTTGGGAGGGAGTGGTACCAGGTGGCCGCTTTGTTTTCAAGAGTGTACGGAAAAAGGTGACAAGCAACGTCATCTATTTGAACTCTCATAATCTACAAAGAAAGATGGAAGCTGCTTATATGATCCTCGGACAACGTGCCTTTCTCGGGGTCAAACTTGGCGAGATGCTTCTCAAGGTGTCTAGGCATGTCATAAAGGGGGCCCAAAAGATCTAATTGGGACTAGGCCATCCAAGCAAGTGGTTTCACCCTCCTGGCACGCTCATGGTGCCTGATCTCAGGTTTAGATTCACTCCTCATGCCTGACGCAGATGCTTCTCCCCCATGGCGAGAGTGTTCATCTTGATATCCCTCATAGTTGGCCATATTTCTGAGATATCCCCAATCGTAGATAGGTGGCCTATTTTGTTTTTGATGGCGGTGGGCAGCATGGTGTCTTTGGCCACTGCCTCTATCTCCCCTACCTCCATTCCCTCGGCCTCTGTTGCCCTCGCCTTCATTTCTGCGGGCTCTATTTCCATCGCCTTCATTTCTGCGGGCTCTATTTCCCTCGCCTTCATTCCCTCGGCCTCTATTTCCCTCACCTCCCCTAGGCGGAGGGGCGGACTTGGTTGTTTTTATGTTGGGTTTGGTTAGGCTGAGGGTCAGGGTGGGGTTCACTCATGCCAAGTTCCTCCTCTTCGCCCACTTGGAGCTTAGGAATTGGTTCATTATTCTGGACAACAGTGGCGAGGTCTTCAACAATCAAATTTACCAACTGAGGTATGGAACTCACCAGAGCACTGTTGCGAGTGAGGTTATCAGCAGGGGTCCTAGTGTGGGTCAAGGAATTCATGATTGGGGCGTGTCACAAATCCCTGATGAGATTGCGGGAAACTGGGTGCAGGGCCCTCAACTACGCTCTAGTGATTTCATAATATGGAGCCTCCTCCCCTTGAAAATCTTCCAAAGGGGGAGGAATAGTATCATCATCTATGACCTCACCTTGGGGAGTTTGTGACAGAATATTGCCTATATGCTGGGAGGATGCCATTTAGGCCCTCCTTCTAGCGCCAATTCTATTGACATGAAAGTTTGTCTAGCCAACAGCAGGGGATCTCCCTGGTTAAAAGTCCCAACTAGACTCTAAACCGTTTGGAATATGGATCCCATCTAGTGTGTGGGTCCGGCTACCACTTAAGTCTCTTTTCCTTTGGTCTCAAAAGAAATCAAATAACCTGCAGACACACACTTATTCAAATGATATAAGATACATGATTGATGAGTTAAACACGTATATAACACTATGCATAGCGAGACAAATAATAAAGAATAAACGCCGAAGGAAATGTTGTTAACAACAAATCATTAGGGTCATGCTTGTAGGTTGTAATGACCATAAAAGAAACAATTCTTTATGCTGAAAAACGGCCTTCACTTCCTGAAATATTTAAATGATTATACAAATGATAATAAACAAATTCATTAACATCCACTAAGAAAGTGAGATGAACTTAACATCATTAACAAAAGTACAGAGAACTATAATGCATAAATGATGCCATTAAAAGCGCAGCTTCATTAATCAAAAGATGTTTGAAACTGTATAATAAATACTCATAGTGTTCACACAGCAAAACACATCATATCCAAAAGGATTTTTGACAAGTATCTGTATTCATGTGCAAAAGAGTGTTATCCTTCAATAAAATTCTCTCTAACTCTTCAGTCCCCAAAAAAGGATCTATTACAATCTTCCTGGAGGGATTTTTATAGACCAAATTTTTCCCTTTGGGCTTCCTGACTTTTCGCCTACCCAACTGTTGAGCTACCCTGCGACCTAACTAAGAGTTGCGACCTGTGACCAAGCTGTGAAGTGCAACCTGTGACCTAGCTGGGAAATGCGACCTGCGACCTACTACCACCTGATCATGAGGATGTGTGCATGATCATGAGGTCAGGGGCATTAACTTGTTGTCCTTTGAGGAAGTTCTGCCAAGCATGATAATCTGACGCTACGGGAGAAATCAAAGGAACTTCCTCTCTCAACCGATGCAGACACTCCAAGGCATTTGAGATTAGAGTCTCTCTTTTCTGCATGACCAAGTTGGACAGGGAGGCAAGCTTGGTGTAGATCCAGACAGGTGTGACAAGAAACTTGCCCAGGCTCTCCTATGATGCTGCAAGATCGGAAGTGGCAGTGGCTTGCTTAATGGGCTGCAAAAATGCCTAGATCTCCTGATCCACCTGTTCCCATGTCTTCTCCTCATCCAATGCACCCAACGATGTAATGTGATGTAAGATGTGCATTGAATCGATGCCGCTGATTAGATGCTCATATGAAAACATCACCTTATCTAGATCCTTGGATAGATTATACTTGGACTACATTTTAATTCAGATCTAGACCTTGGCATCTTGTGTGTGGATCCAATCTTTCTTTGGTAGGTTTTCGGGAGCCTGGGGGTACCGAAATGTCCAATCTATCATTATTTCCAAGGTGGCTGGGGCTTCCTTCAACTGCTCATTCCTCTGCTTGGTTTCTATTTGGGCTCTCACCAATGGGGAAACTATTTTTTTATAGTAAAAATTTCCCCATAGACTTGTCTCATGGTGGCCTCTAATATATCTAACTTCCTTTGGAAGGTGAGTAGTACTTCATTGATATGGGTAGTTTTGTCTTGGAGTTACTGAATCTCTTCTCTTAATGCTATCTTTTCTTGTTCTTCCCTTGCCTCCCTTTGTTCTAATTTTTGTAACCTATTATGTAGGGAGAGGATCTCTCTGTTCATTCTGTTTACATTCTCCTCTGTGGCTGCAGCGAAAGCTGTTCCAGCCAATGCTATCATCAGAGGGTTAGTCCTAGTGTCTAAGACTATGTCTTTCTCCATTGCAACTGTGGATGAGGCAGAAGGATTTCGTGCCAGGAATATTCTTTTCTCCTGTCGGATCTTGAAGGAGAACTGATCATATGTGAGCCTAGTAAGATCGAATACCCCCTCCTCTTGCCCTTCGTAGGAACTCACATCAGAGAGTGTAGCGCGTGTACTATCTATAGTTACCTCAAGGGGTGGTAGCTCTATTTGTGATCTTGTGCCCTGGGGAGATGCCTCGATGTTCTCTAGCATTCTATCCTCCTCTTCTTCTCTTTTCTTTTCTTCTTCCTCTTTCTGAAGGCATTCAGCTTCTACCTTTTCATGTTCTTTTTTCTGTCTGTGCTTTTCTTTTGCCATTTCTTCAAGTTCGGCTTTTCTTTTACGTTCGGCTGTTGTTGCTACCTGTTCTGCTTTCTTCTAGCGTTCGGCTTCCACTTGATCTAATTATTTCTTTAGTTGTTGTTTCGCCGCAGCCTCCACCTATTGTTCCTCCTTTTTTCTCCTGGCCTCTTCTGCTCTAACCTCATACTCATTTTTCACTTATCTTCCTCTTCTTTCATCTTATTTTCCATTTCTTGTTGGGCTTCTAGTTCTTTCTACCGGGTAGAAGTGCTGTGCCTTGTACTAGTTTGAGGCCTTTTAGCCAAAGAAGAAGAAGCACCTCCTAATTTATGGCTCCTATCCTCCAATGTCTGGTCATCTGGGTCTTCTTGATCAGACCATGCCCCCAAAGCAAGCTGCCTATATGCGTTATATCAATTTCTTCTTTCATCTTCGCCTGGGCATTCTGTGTGCTAGTAGTTCCATTTGAACTTAGCCTGCTTGCAGTGATCAAGGACTATCCTTTCTGGGTCATATGTCCAGTGGTCTAATGACCCAAGGTGGTAATGTTTCATATCTTCTGCTTCTGCCTATACCTCTCTGAAATTTTTGACCGTGTAGGTACCGATAGTGAGGGGTACTGTAGGCCACGACTTCTTCTTATCTTTGGTCAGGACCTTGGAGAAACTGGAAGACATCTGGAAACAGAACTCTTGAATGAGAATTTTATCAATAAAATATCGGGGCATAGCATGGGGGGCCTTGTATGAGCCAAAAAATCAAATGAATGTGTACTCTTCAAATGGGAACCAATGCGCCACCTTGCCTAGCGTCTCCTTGGCTTGCCAAGACATGCAAGGAGTGTCTTGGCTGAACAATTTTATGTAGAGAGCTAGGATGAAAAATTGAGAAATCGAATCTATGTCCTGCTTATATCTAGAATCCAAAAATAATTTGGTATGTAAGTGGACTGGCCGGGTCTATTTCGGATCCCAGTTGTGCACCCACCCCTCAAAGTGGCACCTTGAACAAACAACATCCAACAAGTAAGAGGCCATGTATAATTCAGAAGGAAAACCATCATCTGGTACCAATGCCGAGGATAAGTTTGTATGAAGAGATGTCACTAATATGTTGGCCAAGTTGAAACGGACGCCTTGCACCATGACATACTCCATGAGGGTTTCCCATGTGCCACTGAAGGTGGTAGCATCGAGGCACCCATAAAATCTGAAAAGCATAGCGGCCACCAATTTATACATATTCCTAATTCTTGCCACTAGATATTCTTGATCCTTCTTGAACTTGAATTTATCGGGCTCCTCCCACCATCCTTTTAGAGTATCTATTATGGGGACTGCATGGGTGATGGCCCAATCTTCTTTAAAGTCCTCCTCTCGTTCGGGCAATGAATAGTAAACTTGAGCATCTGAGCCTTTGAGAGCCACGAAAGCTTTGCCTTCGCTGTCCCTGATTAGCCACTTTTTGGTGTCAGTGTTCTGTATAATCCATTCTGTAACCTATGCACATGGGAATATAGCCGGATGGGCACCTATGAGATGGAGCTTTGACCTTTTGACCTGTATGTATACTTCCTGATCAGGGAGGTCCTCTGGGAATTCCCGTCGAGTGAACTTTTGGTACACTTGGTACCAACGCATGTTGTCCCCTTTGGCAAATGTGCATAGGGTATCTCTATAGATCGAAGGCGGGGACATTGGTATATCCATCTCTACGTCCTCTGCTTCTAGGCTCTTGTCCTTTCTCCAAGATACTAGAGGTCCCATGTCGCTAGAATTTGAGGGGATAGGGATACACTCTAAGTCTGCTTTGAATTCACCTAACATGTTCATGAAAGAGTCCCAGGATAAGAAACATTCCATGATAATACAAACCTAGGTACAACTATTAATTATTTCAACTGGGGACATAGGCAAAGCTGAATTAGCGACCTGCGACTAGGTTGCAGGGTCGCAAAGGTCGCGATGTTGAAATTTTTGAATATTTTGCGACTTTTTGACCTTGCGACCAGGTCACGATGTCACTGTGTCGCTGGTTGTGGAAAATCAACGGAAGTACGACCTTGCGACTTTTCGACCAGGTCGCGGGGTCGCTGGGTCACAAATTCTAGAAAAATCAATGGGAGACCGACTCGGCGACCTGTGACTGGGTCGCAAGGTCGCTAAGTCATGAAGTCATGAGAAAATAGTCTAAAGAGTGATTTGAAACCTGGCGACTTAGCGACTGGGTCGCAAGGTCGCACAGGTTGCAAGTCGCGCTGGGGCTTGCCAGGGTTTTGGCGCACGCTGCGTGAATTTTTCTTTTTCTATAAATTGAAAACTACAAGGCTAAATGGGCCAAGATAGAGCAAGAGGAGAGCTTTTCGAGCAGGATACAAGCCATGAGAGTCTAGATGGGAACTGTGATAAGGTTATTCAAGTGGGGTAAATGCCAGAGAAAAAAAGGGGGAAGCCCTAAGTGTCAAATGAAAACAATGTCCAAGAAAGGGGCAATTTAAAGGCGAGGAAAGGAAAATTAGGCAAGAAAACCATAAAAGGAAACAGCAGGAGGAAAACGGAAACTTACCCGGGAAAATCACGCTCCAGTCGACCTGTCAAGGGTGTTTGTTTCTATCCACTAAATGTGCATAATGCGACCTAGCGACCTTCTATTTATAAAAAGGTCGCACGTGCGGGCCATTAATGAGGTCACGGGGTCACATTGCGCTATTATTTAAGAGAGATGCGACCTCGTGACCTTGCGACCTTGCGACCTCGGGGTGGCGGGGTCGCAAGGTCGTGAGGTCGCGATTTTCCAAAAATTCAGAAATCTACGACTCAATGACTTAACCCTCTCAGATCTTAACTTTTCTTTATGCTCAAGGGGCTCCAGAATTTTTTTTTAAAGTGTGAATGTTTTGGAGAGTGTTGTAGAGGCTACAACACCTTGATCATATCGAAGGAGACTCCTTAACTCCATCTCAAATCTAGAGGAGATTCCTGACTTTCCTTCTAATTAGGAATTCATATCCACAAGCTTTCTAGTTTTCCTTCATAAAAGTATCGACTACCATTTATCCATAGTTGTCTTGCTCTGTCTTTTTTCCGCATCTCATTGTATCGATCCTACTTCCCTTTGAGGTATCATGAAGCCATATTCACTCTTCAATACTTGTGATAAGAACCATGTCACCTTTCTTTCACATCACTTTCATCTTTTCATCATTGATGAAGGCATTATATTGAGCCTTTTCAAACTCCAAGATGATCATAGCATCCTCATGAAAGTGATCTCCTTTTTACTCTCAGGTTATCTTCTTGCATTGATACCTTTCAATCACAATATGGGAACATCCTGACTTCATAGTTTCTAGGTACCAGATATTGAGCTTCCCTCTACATTCTTCATCCATTCTATTGAAACAGTTGAACTTGCTTCAATTCTCATCATGTATTCTTGCAACATTCTTCCAGGTAGAAAAATAATGTGTTAACCAGATAACCAATAATAACTAAAAATAAGTTTACCTCCTCATGATGAACTTCTAGTTGACACATCAACATCCTTAAGGTCCATCTCTACTTGAATCTTCCTTCATGTATCAAAATTCCCAAGGATCGAACTTGATTACCAAGTTATAACTTTTTTTCTTTTTCTTCTGAAGATTATATTAGATGTTAATCATTATTCTACATATAATCTGGAGAAATTATTAATTATTTTTTCATCCATGAGTAAGCCAAATTATTTCCTTTAAAATATTACATAATAATACAAAGCATGCTATAAGGTTCTACCCACATGAATATTCTCCAAGACTCACTTCCAATGTGTATCATTATGCCTCTTATTCCATAATCTAGCTATATGTCTCATCATGAGCCTACATCTTGACCCTTACATCCCTTCATCCTTTTAAGAGTATTGAAATGGAGATTATCTAGAAGTTGATATGGTTCAAAACAATTATTCTAGTGAGCATAGTTTATCACTACACCATGTCTTTGTTGCATTGTGTCCAGATTATGGATGTCATAATTGAGTGTCCAAATCAAAACATATTGTGTTATCTAACATCATGGTTTGAATAATCTTCATCTCTACATATTTTGATGTCTTTAAGCCAAAATCACGGTGATAATTTCATATCCATTCATAGTAAAGATCAGATATTTTAGTTATAGTAGTTTTCCTAGAAATGAAAATGATTTTGTGTTATTGATTTCTTGCAGAGAAATGGCGTTGTTTAAAATATAACTTTGTCATAGGAAAAAAATTGGGTAAACCATGACTCATGCACTTATTCTTGTTACTTTGACATTAAGAATCAAAATGTTTGGATTAATTATGATTAATAGTCTTTTCAAAAAAAGGTCACATATAACAATCACAATTTCACCATTGTAACAATGTAGAACCATTTTTCATTAAACATATATGGATATATATCTGATACCTCAGAATATATCTATATATATATATATATATATATATAAAGAGAGAGATAGAGAAAGAGAGAGAGAGAGAGAGAGAGAGAGAGAGAGAGAGAGAGAGAGATTCCACCCATGAGTACAAATGAGGAAGTGTATCTCTTGATATGGAATAATGTTAAATTCTTCTAAATGAAATATAAAATTTCATGTACTTCCATATATATTAGCTAGGAAAATTAAAACTACAACTAAGAAATCTTAAATAATAATAAAATAAACTAGTCAAGCCACATGTATAATAAAAACAGAAGTAAACTCCAAAAGAGAGGTTGTCTCGACCAAGGAGGGACAAATATTCCTTAAAGATTTCACATTTATCCTCTGAAGGCTCTCGAACATGTGCAGATGGTGAACATCCATTTTAAAATGGGTGGCCCATACATCATATGATGTAGTGGAGTATTGTCCTAAGAAAAAAAACTTGGCAACATCCAACCCCAAAGTTTAGAACAACCTCCTGAAAACAGTGAAGTCTGCTCCAAGATGTCAAAAAATCGTCAAACAAATATCATTAACGCTCAGGACCAAGCCCTTACATCAAGAAAGTATCATCCATATCTGTGCCCTGAGATGTGTAAAACTCATCAAGCGAGGCTCATTAACCCTCATGACCAAACCCTTACATCAAGAAAAAATCTTCTACGAGGAAAGGAAACTCACCCTTCACATCAAATCATGCCATAAAACTCCCCACAATTATTATGGTGCTCACATGTGTGGGTCATCCATCTAAACAAGTGAACATCACCTCTTTCAATCTTGGATACCAAATCATACTCGCACTATTTCCCTCGTTTATATTCCCAACATGGTTTTCCATCGTGTATATCACAACGATCATAATTTCCATTTCAAAATGAATAACATCAATGGTAGCATAGTATTTCCCACTTTGCATCAGATAAGGTTATGAAAACACACATATATCATCCCTGTACTCTCCATCATTGATCATGTTTGCGAGACAGTAACATACCCCATCAATGATCATGGGAGTAAACACCTTTCAATGAACTTAAAATATTTCATGGGTCAAATTTACTATGATTTCTCCCTTAACATGATAAACTTCATAGTAAAATATGGTGGCCTATCATAATACAGAAAGTATGATCTATGATGGTTGAATTGAAAAATAATTGGCTTCATGCGTGTGAACGTCTACCTCTTTGAATCTAATCAATCCTTCAAAATAGACAACCCTAATCATCATTCCCTTTTGTGTTTAGTTTCGTCAGTCAATCTCCTTTTTTTCCCCATGGAAAATTCGTAATTTTCATTAATATTAAGAAAATTACATGTTGTAGATGCGAGTGGCATATTCATCAAAATTGTGACTTAGTCACATACAAAATAGAAGTCCATAAATTTCCCATATTAGGGTGTACATGATAATATAGTATAAAATAGTCTGCTGATAAAAAATAAAAATAAAAATACATGATAAATAAAAAAACATGTTATATTTGTCTGCAAAAAACCACGATAGTAGGGCTAGTTTCCCCCTGTAGGATGAAGATCTATGTACGGTCGGTGTTAATAGCTGAAATGATCATGTCCACTATGTTCTTCAATCAATGATGTTCCCCTAGGATGGAATACGGCCTCCTTGGATAGCAATTCAATATGGTTGCGCTCCCTAAAAATATGGCAACAGATGATAGAATTATATAGAGATTTTAAGTGCCATGAGTCCTCCAATATGTGTCGTAGTGTGTGCATGTGGCATGCAGATGACTAATTAAACCAACTGATAACAATAATTGAATCTCCAAATATTTGTAAGTGATGAAAACCATGTTCTATGGAAAATTGTAGAAGGTGTCTGCAAAATTATTTGTGCGCTACCCCAAGCCCATTTTGATATTGTAATGGTGTTGTTCATTTTTGTATAAAACTGCACCTCCGCCACATCCAAGATTTTGGGTGGATCCGTCAAAGTAGGCCCAAGGGAGCTCACAATTAATGACTTCCGGAATTAGATTGCGGGGAGGGTCAGGTGGCTCGTGCTAAGGGAGGCAATGGTATAATGATATAACATTGGCAGATTCAATTGGCCAATTGGGTGTGGCCTTGAGGAAGATGTATTTGTTACGGGTGATCCAGAGACTCCAGCAGATAAGAGGGGGAAGATTGTGATCCTTGTGGGTTGAAGAATTGTTCCACTAGGACTGCCACGCATCAACAATATCAGTCCCATGCCACAGAGTAGAAATATGAAGAGAAGCTAATGTCTGCATCAAGAAAGCCCGAGCAACAGGGCAGTGCAAAAATAAATGATTAATGGATTCAGATTATGCCTTTCACAGTATACACCATGTGGGTCCATATATGGAACACTTCTACAGTTTATGCCCTGTAGGGGCAATGTTTCGAAGGATACACCACATAAACAGAATGGATCGAGGTGGTGCTCCTAATTTCCATAGGAAATTCCACCTCCAAGTGGTATTGAGGGACTAGAAATTTTAGAAGATAAAAAGATAGCCATCCTTGGGAGTGTAATTTCCATGATATGCATGTTGCGAGATCATTTCATCTTCCCCCTAAGTGATGCATACATGTGACTCAGAAAGTGCCATGGTGTAGTTATGCCAATCCTCATGCCATTGCTCAGGCAACCCAAGTTGTATAGTAGGCTTCCAACCTTGGGAAAAAATAGAAGTTGATGTCGGATCTGCAATTTGAGAAATAGTGGTGACCCCTGATCTAGTGGCGTGATCAATGAGCTCGGGTGGAAGATGATGTGTGCCACCACATCCAGCCCATGGATCCAATCCAATACGAGCTGATGATCCCGAGTTGATATGCCATGAAATTCCATCTCTGATAAATGATAGGGAGTTTAGGAAAACCTTCCCGACCATGGGTATGTGGCGAGTGCTCCAGGTGGGCCTATGAATCTAATCCATGATCGAAAGTGGCTTGATGTATTTATGGGTGACCACCTCTGTCGAGAGGTTATGAGAGGTCATGATCTGCCAACCCATATTAGCTGTGAGAGCTTTGGAACATGTATCCAAATATCTGATGCCCCATCCTCCCCATTTCTTGGTTAAAGCTATGTTGTCCCATTTCTTCCATGCAAATGTGTGACCATATTTGTTCCCCATCCACATGAATCCTCAACATATCTATTGAATCTTATGGATAGTTCCTTTGGGAATACAAGCTAATGACATCCAGTATACGGGAGTGGCAGCTAAGACTGTATTGATGAGAGTCAGTCTGCCCGCTCGAGATAGCAAGCATTGTGCCATATTGAGATCATTTTTTCTAGCTTGGAGATGAGCCATGAACAATCAGAATATGATAGGGAAGAGGCTTTAATCTAATTCCCAAGTACTTGAGGCCCTCCAAAAATTCTATAATAGTGAAAGGAAATCATTGAGAGGCAAGTACCTTCTCTTGTTGCATGCATCCAATTATGGTTAGAGTAGATTTGTGATTATTGCACGACATTCCAGTAGCAAGGCTGAAAGAGGATAAGACAGAAAATAAAGTAGTGATTTCCCCCACCGATCCATTGAGGAAAATATGGACATCATCTACAAAGAGCAGATGAGTGAGTGAACATCCCCTTGCAATGCGAATACCCATAAGTCTACTAGAGTGACGCTCATGGGAGATCCAGCTGCTAAGAGCTTCCATGACTATTAGGAAGAGGAGTGGTGAGAGAGGATGGCCCTGTCTAAGCCCTCTCTCAGAGTGGAAAAAATATGATGCAGATCTGTTGATAAGAATGCTTAAGGATACGTTAGTGATGCAACACATAATCCAGTTGATAAAAAGCAAGGGGAAACCCAGGTGTCTGAGAATCATACGAATATATAGCTAGTTGGAATGGTCGAAGGCCTTTAATAGCCAAGTCAATCTTGAGAATGATGCCTTTGAGGTGCTTAATCCTAATGGAATGCACAGCTTCTTGTGCTGTGCCTATGGCCTCATGTATCTGTCGATGATGAAGGAAAGAAAACTGTTTCGGCGATATATTAGCAGAGAGGATAGGCTTGAGTCAGTTGGCTATGATCTTTGCAATGATCTTATATATATAGTTACATAAATATATGGGACGATAATCCGCAAAATTGTGGGGGGAGTCAGATTTAGGAATAAGAGCT
>JAXQQM020088807.1:0-33053 GCA_034641835.2 Pinus albicaulis
GTCACCACAACACCTATACTTTCGGCGACGCCACCTTTGGTGACGTTCAGTTTTTGGTGACGAAGGCTCTTTTGACCCTCACCAATGAGCTTATGGTGACCATTTTCGCCCCTCACTAATGTGCTTTTTTCTTGTAGTGCCATAGTCATCTATTAGGAAAAATTACTTGCAGTCCTGGCTCCTCAGAAGCCACACCCGAGGTCAGATACGTCTTAGCCAAAGACACCTTCTGTGTCTGACCCAGAGAAAATCCTACATAGAAGAAATTGGAGGGGAAGGAAACTCATCCATACTGAGATCCCACAATTTTCCTTAGAAGAATTTCCGTCCTCTTCTTCTCAAGTAGCCCAAGTGCAAGGTTCCGACACCACTGTGGGAGAAACCAGTTGTTACTCAAACAATCTACCTCTGGGAAACATCCAAATCAAAGACGAGGCATAATTAATAGATACCACTGGTTACACATTCTATCCCACTCCAGAGACCGAAGAAGTTAAAGAAGTCACTGAAGTATCTACTGTAAATATTTCGCCTTCTTCGTTAGCATCCCTGTTAGTATGAATCCTTTGTTGAAGTGTACGAAAAAGGACCACTTTAGCTACGCATAACTAATAGCCCTAACAACAAAAGTGGCTGCCAATATCTTCAGATCTGCGGTTAGTTGAACATAAAAGAGCTGCAAAAACCATATCTATGCATGGAAAGACATTAAGCAGAAAAAACAAGGGTTTGCTCCATATACCAATAGACAAGACAAGAACAATTTTTGAAAGAATTTTTATATTAATTAGGCACCTGGGAGGAAAACAAGAAGGCGTATCCAATTCTCCTCAGTGGGATGGGTTCTTGGAAGTCCTCAGCACTTCAGATCTAAGATTTCTCTCTCTTGTTGGTGTAGAAAACCCACACAAAGAATAGAACTCAAAGGGAGCTCACAAAGCAAATGGTAGAAAAGAGTGACCAAGTGTATAGATCCAGAGTGATCTAATAGGCCACAAAAGGTGAAGAATGGTAGGAAAAACCCTCCTATTTATAACAAAATATTGGGTCATTCTAGATCTTGGTGCATGGGTTAACCAGATCTAGATCCACTTTTTATGGAATATTTTATTATATTTGTTGGAGGGAAAAGGTGTTTGACTTGGGTCAAATCCCTTGATTTGTCAAAAATAAATAAATAAATGATTTATTTATCTTTTTAAGGAAGTGGTTAGAAGATAATCAAATAAATAATGATTTATTTAATTATTTGTGGGTGATTTGGTCATATTTAACAAGGAATATTATCTAAATAAGATTTAATTAATTATTCCATGAGGAAAATTAAACAAAATAGGTTTGTTTAATACTTCCTTTTGGGGTTTCCTATTTAGACCATAAACAACCTAATAAATGTGGTTTATTAAGTTATTTTACATAGTGAAAGCAATTTTACTTAGGGTAAAATTGGTCTTATATGGTGTGCTTGGGTCCATCTAATGATAATAGGTTAGATGACCAAAAAATGGTGTAACAGATTTCCCCTCAGCATGTGAGTGTCAGGAGCAAATCGTATGACCGAAGTACATTGTAAGAGCTCAATCACTAGACAAAAAAATGGAAGTCAGAGAGAGAAATTCAAGGTAGATAGTGTGCTGAAGAACTAGACCCTGAGGAGATGAGACTCGCAGGTGCAACAAGTCTATTTTTATGAGAGGGTACCTGTGCTGAAGGTGGCGGGGGAGGCATACCTATGCCCACCGAGACAAAGTACAAAAGAATAGTCTGTCCAGTAAACAAGGGACCGAACCATAAAGTACAGCCGGCATAATCAAGAGCCAGATAAAAATACAATGAGGAATCCCATATACATGCTGTGCATGGGATAATAGCCAGGACTTGTACAATAATATCTGAGTGCATGAGATACAAATACAACCCAAATGCCTGCTGGAAATGGGGAAGGACTCACAAAATCTGACTGATACATGCAAATCAAAGAGGCACTGCAAGTGGCGAAGGCCAACATCATCAAATATCTGAAGCTGCATCGAAGGCTGCAAAGAGGAGGTCATTCGGGCATGTGGGGGGCTACCTATAGGGCCACCCCCTCATGAGGGTTGAGACATCTCACACGCACCCGAGAATCATCAAGAGCTACTGCTGTATCACTGAACCATCAAGTATACGGATCTAGGTCATGCTGGAAGGAGTTGGCGTGGAGAAACAACCAAGTCAAAGGGAAATGAGAGATCCCTTTGCCTGATCTGAGGCACCGAACAAGAGTGGAAGCTGGAACCAAGGTACACTGCCCTCTAGACCTGGCTTCTAGAATGGATGAGCTGATGTCAACAGAAGAAGGTCCGCAATAGGTGAGGCGATGAGAGATCCTCAACTAAGGCACGAGAGAAAATAGTGCAGTTGACGGAAAAACCGACACTAATATTTATGATAGTGAAGTGGGAAAGGATCGAGTAGCGTAATGGACGACTTCCCGAGTTAGAGCATAAAGGGCATGAATGACTCTGCAAACCCATACAATATTTATGATAGGGGGACAGTGGAACTGAAGGACATAATGCGCGACACAAGAGAGAGACCAATCAATGAAGGATGGAGGGCTATAGTGGGGGACAAAATGACTCGGTATAGACTCCATGGAGGGAATGATGACTCAACTTGGATGCTCTAAACAAGGGCGACTCGATGGTGCTACCACACAGTAAAGGCCCAATGGGGGACCATGAAAACATGAGTACAAGGTGGGAACTCATGACGAAAATCGACACGAACATGGACAAGTATGGAGGCGAAGTGGTGCCCCAAGTACAAGTGTCGTAAGTGAGGAAATTCGATTTAAAGTGGAGGTGAAGTGGCCCTTCTTGGACAAAATAGGTCTTGGCGAAGGATGAAAGTACAAAAAAGATGCTGACTATCTAACAGAAAATAAAACACGCATCTCAGAAGGGAAATGCTAAGGGTAATATTTCTTAAGATAGAGTGCATTGCAAGGATTAGGAAGAGGATTGCCTTCGAAGTCCTCTAAAAAGTATGCCCCCTTACCAAGATCCTTACTGATGACGTAAGGGCCTAGCCATAATGAGTCAAACTTCCCGTGACCAAGGACATCATGGGCCTGGTCATATACTAGAACAAGTTCGCCTTCGTGAAAGGGACAAGGATGGAATTTTCGGTCATATTGAGCTTTGGTGCATTTCTTGGCCGCTTCTATGGTTTGCAATGCAACACAGCAGTCTTTAGAGGCACGCTCAAGCAGGATAAGTCGTTGTTCTAAAGGTTGGGTGTCAGGGAGAAGTTCAACAGCCAGATGAAGGGAAGGGATTTCACACTCGATCGGTAAGACAGCCTCCTCTCCAAAAACGAGGTGAGGAGGGTTATGGTTGAGGGGCATGGGTGCCCCCGAGCATGGTGTGGTCATGCCAAAATGTATTTAGAAAAAGGGGAATCTAAAAACATTTTAATGATGTGGTGTGCCATTTTTTCTTGTTATGTTTATGCAGTTTGAGAAAGGAAATGGAGGATTACCAATCTCTTTTGGTACTGCATATAGGGATCAAATGGACTTTAAGTTTCTGAGTTGGCATACCTGGTGTCACTATCCCAAAAAGAGGATGTGGAGATAATGAACTGATGCTCTCGTAGAAAAGCTATAGGTTGGTCAACAAGAATGTCTAAGAGACTGGGTTTCTGATGTAAGATGAGGGAACGATAAGGGGTATCATCCCTAGAGTGATCTGAAGTGATATGGGACTCTAGAGGTTCTTCTAAATGTGGAAGAATACTGGGACTAAAGTCAACATGACCAGATGCACTAGGAGAGTGGTGGAGAATTGCTTCTCTTGGTCTCTCAAATGTGGTTGCCCCCTTACCCAAACATTGGGTTTCAATGTAATGGCCACAAGGTGGATGTGGTGTGAACGCCTGGGTTCGATGTAAGGGGGAATAGATAACGTCAGGGGTGGGGATTTTTTCCATAATTTCGTCATCGCGATAGAAGATGGGGTGACTGGTGGAAGAAAGACCACCTGACATGGTGAAGTGACCTGAATCATCATCATGAGAAGAGAGGTTCACATGCGCATCGTCACAAGGGGTGACCGAAGAGTAAGTAGATAAAGGATCTACCGATGTTGAGCCCAAGATGATCGCTGAAGGAAGGTCAAGCGAAACAACAGGGGAGGATTTAGATGGAATGTTCCCCGAGGGTCTCATGGATGATGATAGGTAAAAAATGCTGGACGAAGGCTCCGTCATCTCGACATCAGGAGGGGGAATGTCAATGGGAGCGTTCATATCTGGTAGTTCTGCTGAAGCAGAATGCGCAAATAGGGGAGAGGTGGACTCCTTGCGCTTGGCCTCGAATTGGTGGACCGCGGCGATAGAGGTGCGGAAGTCCTCGAGGCGGGGACAAAGATGGGTGTAATGGCCATGGAGATCACACAAAGCACAGGGGTGGTTGGTGTGAATAGTCTTGGGGTTCTTGGCCGCGGTCACGGAAGGAACAGAGGCTTCTAGGACCGCGGACTCAGGGAACGTGACATTAACCATGGGCTTGAGATGAAGCAATTCAGGACAGGTATGGGAGGCATGACCGACAACATCACACAAAGCACACTATATGGTATGCTTTGGAGGCTGAGGAGGAGCAGGGTTCGTCAGGGCAGCCTTGTCCTTTGATGCCCCCTTGCAAGATTTTTCCTTCTTACCCGAAGCGGTCACAACAGGAGGTGGTTCCTATTGAGGTGACTGAGGCACTGATGCATTGGGAGAAATCATGGGTGTTGGTGTCCCATTTTTTGACAGTTTGGCAAATCAAAAGACAAGAAAACATCGGAACCAATCTTTAGAGTTCCAGGATCTAGTCCTCCTATTCTTAGAGAGGGATCTCTCAAATATTTGTTTGCAAAGGTTTATCTTGTTTGCTTTGATTATGGATTTTAGACTAGTTATTACGTGCAGATGTTTTTTTGGTTGGGTTGAGTTGATACAGCAGAATATGAAAGGTCTAGGAAAGATAGACAGAAAGAGGAAATATCCGGTTCATTGGGAAATGGAGTCAAAATAAGGTCATGATAAACTCTTCAAGGGATATGGGATATCAAAGGGCAAATCTAACTTGGCCACAGGATCCTTTGTTTTGGAATGAGATGGACATTAATGATTTGAAAAAAGAAAATTAATTCTCAACTAAGGGAACTTGAGAAACATGACTTAACAATAAAGAAATATTTGATAGACAGTGCTAACCATAAATTCTACAAACATTCTTTAAGCAAATAATGATTTCAAGACAACTTCTAAAATGAAATCTAAGATTCGGGGAACACCCTATTTCCTCAAAGATTTTATTTTAAAGGATTTAGAAAACATAAAAGATTTACTGATAGTTGCATTCATAGAAGAGGGAACACCTAAATAACATCTGTGTTTGCAACTATAAAGACCTTCAAAACAACTGTTTAAGCAGGGGCAAAGGGTAAGATCAAAACCGACCTCTTTGGTTAACTTAAGACAATGGTAATTCGAAGGGAGATTTCAATAACGGCTTTCAAGTGATGGCAAACAAGAATGGAGAACCATAACATGCTGAAACCAACTATTTGAGCTATCAAGGAAATAAACGAGCATGAAGACTAAAGAGAAGTTTTAAAGCCTCTAAAATACTTCAGCAGAAGAAAACATAAAACAGTGAAGGGTGAACAGGTCTAAGGTGCTTCCAGGAGTCATTTCTTAGTCTAAAACTTTCAGCCTACTGTAGTAAGAAATTATGGAACATAATGAAAACAAGGGAAAAAACATTTAATAGTTCATAGCACTTCACCAACAGCCAAGCTCATGGATCCAGTGATAGAGCCTTCTCAGGAACAGACATGCAACGACATCATCAAGACATCCAAGACTTCAAATTATTTTCAACTTCAACAGACTTGTATATTTATTTCAGAGAGTTTCGATATTACAAATTGTGATCAAACAGCAACCAAACTTCTCATCTTATGCAGAAGTACTTATAGGAAGATGAGGAGGTGAGAACTAGCAAAAATATCTCGTGAACCATTAATACAGATTAAATGACTTCTCAGTCTCTTGAGGGGTTCGATGGAGAAGTTTACAGGTGGATCACTGTATTTAATGTTTTACAATTAATATCAAAGCTCGGCGGGAGCTTTATTTGAATTTGAGGCTCTATGTTCCATCCGGAGCAACTCTGCAGCTATTTTCTATTACACTCCTTTGGCAGAATTAACCTCTTGGTAGCGCTGGAGGCAGATAATCCCTGAATCAATAACTTCGGCCTCTGTTTGAAAGGTTTGAGGCAACAGGTGGCTATTTGTAGTAGCTGAGGAATCAATTCGCCTCAGTTGAAGCGGTGGAAAACTTTCTGTCATCAAAACATTTATGATTTTCTTTTAAACTGTGTTTTAGATTGGGGATTTAGGCTTTTAATAACTGTCTTAGCCATAATCCCCACAAAAACTGTCTTCAATCTTCTTCTGCTGTGCTCTGTCTTCAAACTGATACTCTTTAACCGTTTTTGAATTAAAATAGTGTCTTGTCGATGTGCAGGCCGCACTGTGCTTTTCGGCATCAATGCTCGTGAAACATTGACAAATCATTGAATCCAACCGTGTGAATGGTTCTCTTTAACAGGTCGAAGGCGCAGGAAACGTCTTTTGTTGTGTAACTAGCTCCAAAAAGAGAAGAAAAGAGATATCAACGCCTTAGAAATGAGCCACTTCGAGGGGGAAACCTCCAATACATTACATAAATGAACAATTCTTGGATGATACAATTTACAAAACCTCCTTTCTTTATATAGGAGTCCATGGGGCCATAATGTAATCCTAGTGGGCCACAATGTAATCCTAGCCGACCTAACAATAATAATTTAAGGGCACAATAATAACAATATGGGGGTTACAGGGGTACAATAATAACAATAATGGGGACTACACTAACATAATAAGGGGCAACACTATTAATATAGGGACTTAACATGCCCCTCTCCTTCAAACAAGTGTTGTCCTCAACGCTTGATTATTTCTTGATGCTTCTGTATAAAATTCTCATCCTCCCATGTGAAATCTTCTACAGGAAAGTTCTTCCACTTGCTGAGATAATTTGAAATTGATTGTACTTGTCGAGTTCTTGTTTCTGTGACTGCTTCAGAACTTCTTTCGATATGATATTGATCTTCCAGTTGTTTCATTTGATTTTGCACCAAAGTTAGGTTATCCTTTGAGAGTTGGAGAACTTGTTGTTGATGCTCGCTGTGATCTTCCACTAATTTATCATCCATATTAGCTATTATTTGATCCTTCAAACCATCAAACTTAGCCTCCATTTTTTCTTTTAAACCATCTATTTCATCTTCGATTGCTCTTCGTAAGATCGAAACTTGTTGCACTTGGTACCGTAATTTTGATATCTCATACTGCAATTCTTCCTCTTCATGCATCATTGTATAGATTTATAAGGGCTTAATGGGTATGGAATTATTTTTTGGAGGCATAATAGAACCCATTACTGAAAAAAATTCTTCAATATGCCCTTGGAATCAATTCAACTTGATTCTTCAAACAAGACTTATGCAATTTGGAAAAAAAAATACACACCTTTTTCTTCTCTTTTTAGAGCTAGTTACCAAATGTTGTGTAACTAGCTCCAAAAAGAGAAGAAAAGAGATATCAACGCCTTAGAAATGAGCCACTTCGAGGGGGCAACCTCCAATACATTACATAAATGAACAATTCTTGGATGATACAATTTACAAAACCTCCTTTCTATATATAGGAGTCCATGGGGACATAATGTAATCCTAGTGGGCCACAATGTAATCCTAGCCGACCTAACAATAATAATTTAAGGGCACAATAATAACCAAATGGGGGTTACAAGGGTACAATAATAACAATAAGGGGGGCTACACTAACATAATAAGGGGCAACACTATTAATATAGGGACTTAACATCTTTCCAGACCCTCGGCTTTCTTTCATTATACAATGGAAAACCATTAAAACACCTGCAAAACACAAAAATAGTTAAGAAATCCTGCGGAAATAGGTTTAAACTGCTTCAGATGGCGGGGAGGAGCGTAGCCATCGGATGAAGGCAACCAACGGTGGAGATTTGCGTAGACGAGGTGAAAAGGAGAGCGGGGAGATGAACAAATCAGAGTAGTTTTGGACCGTCCGATCTGGACACGTGGCCGGTCTAGATTCAATTGAAGGGTCACAATCGGAGGTGGCAGAAAAGGGGACGTGATTGAAAATTTCAGTGCGATTGAAACATTCCGATTGGAACATTCTGATTGGAGCATTCCGATTTAAATATTTCGATTGAAACATTCCAATTGGAACATTTCGATTGAAACATTCCAATTGAAACATTCCGATTGAAACATTCTGATTGGAACATTATCAATTGGGTGATAACCGTTCGATTGGGTCTAGATCGACGGTCTAGATCCTTTGTTTTCTTGCACTGGAGGGACCCTTATACTTCGTAAGAAATCCATAAATTTCAATAAAAACCAAGGTTTTGAGTGAAATGGGCGGAATATATATATGATAGGCTAGCGCCCGATTGCGGGGCCACTAGGTGTATGGAGTACCATGGGCCCGGGCTTTATATAACTAGGGCCAATCATAATCGAAACATTCGGGCCCGGTCTTTTTGATCAACCCATTTTAAATTCTTCGATCGCAATTGCGCGATCGGTCTTTTTGATCAACCCATTTTATTTAAACATGTGACTTTAAGTTTTTAACTTAAAACTTTGGAAAGTGGGTTTTTGGGTTTACAAAGGAAAATATTGACCGGAGGGGGATTTTTTAATATTTTAGCGCCCGATTGCGGGTTTATGGGGCAGATGAAATGATAATATGATCTGCGGTTTAGGACAAAAGGGCTGATCGCAATCGACATTTTGAAATGGCTCACAAACATGCACACTTGAATCTTTTCGATTCGATTAGCGCTTCATGGGTTTGGTGCTTGGCTTTTATGATGAGGGCGTATTGGGGAAGTGGTTTGGAAACTCAGGCCAAGGGGCTTAAGTCTATAAAAAGACTTGTATTTTTTATGATTTTTCACAATTTTTTAATGGAAACAAAGGGTGCCGAAAGGGTTAAAAAGTGAGTTTTTAACCATGGGAAGGGTGATTTATGAAGGGGAGAAAGGAAAAAATGAATAATAGAGGAAAAATATGGAAAAAAGGGAAAGGAAAAAAAAGGTTAATTCCGAGTGGGAGAAAGGGAAAAGGGATGGCTTTGCAGCAGTTTCTTTTTGTATTTCAGCAGAAATTTCAGAGTATGAGATGAGAACAACAATGAGGATTTTGGACAAAGGCAGAAGGCCTTTCAAGGATTCTTCAAAAGCCAACAATTTTTAGTGATGAAATTTGTTCTTTGAAGGCTCAAAACATATTTAGCCACCTTTGGGTATAACAAAATATTATAGGTGGCTAACAATGGGGACCGGTTGAACCGAGGTCAAAGAAATATAAGGTTTGGGTTGACCAGGCAAGGTGGGGGCTGGAGGATCAAGGTACCAAACGGGAATCCCAAGGGTCAAGTTAGGAAGAGAGAGGGTGGCCATGACCGGTACCGTGTACACTCCTGGTGGGGGAGCTAGGAACGGTATCTGACCAGAGGGGTAATGGCTAGGTGGGATGGCTCTTAAATGGCTAAGGCTTGGAGGGACCATGCCAGGAGGAGAAAGAGGCTCATGACTACCAACTGTAGGTGAAGGGCTAGGAGCAGGTTGCGGAGGGCAAGGTTGTTGACTAGCCGAAGCAGGTTGCTTGAGAGCAGCCCGAGACGATTGCATCATGCAAACATTCAATGAGCTGGGGTCAAAGATAGGAGGAGGAGGAAGACTAGTGAAGGTTTCTAGCAAAGAGGAGTCTTTGTAGACGCCAGGAGAGACACTGGTCAAGGAATCGACGGTTTGCTTGTTGGCTACGGAAGAGATGGTCGTCTCAGGTGAGGTCTGAGATTTTGGCTCATGATATGTCAACTGGTCAATGGTGACTATCTTTCCATTATGAGGGAAAGACGTCTTGCGGAAAACCGCAGATGGGACAACAGACATAGCATAGGTGTAGCTTCGCCCCAATAGAATGTTGTAGTCTAGCGGGGCGTCGATGACTTTGACGTCAACGCAAACAGTCTTACCGGCAAGGGTGATAGGACAATTACGGAAGAGGCCAATGGGCTGGGAGGCGTGGTCGTCCCAGGCTCGAAGGGTGATCGTGGAAGGGGCCAGCTTAGGGGATCCGAGTTGCTTCCAAACCGAATTTAATATCATGTGTGTGGATGCCCTCATCAATTACACACCGAAACTATGCTCCGGATTGGATCGGGATTTGAAGGCGACGAAGGAGGAAGAGAGGATGGTCTCGATTGAGTAACAATCATTTGGTCATCGGCAGGATCTACAGTGCCCACGGCATATAGCAGAGCCTTCTTTTGGGAAGGGCATGATTGGAGGAGTTCCAATATGGAAATGGCAGCAGGAGACTGCGCGAAATCATCGACTATGCTATACGAATGAGCAGCTCCACCAGGAGCAGTATTTCGGCGTAATGGTCCTTTAGGAATCTTGGTATGAACCTCAACTTTGGGTTGAGGGATATGTAAGGGACCATTGGATGTCGAAAGAGGCTCAGAGAATCAAGAAGGAGGCTCCTAAAGGATCGAGAAGGAGGCTCTGGGGTACCGGTGAGATCGAAAACAACGTGAAGGTCGACGGTTGGGAATGGATCAGAGTTCATCATGAGGATCTGGTAATCAGAAGAACCAGAAATGGAAGGTGGAGTGGAGACTCGCCCGTCAGGTGGTTGGGTAGCCACGAATCCTTGCTGAGGGAAAGGATCAGTAAACACAGTTGGTTGAGTAGAGGCCACATTAGGGGGAGCATGAGGGGAGGCATGTTGTCCTCACAATGTGGCTTGAGACTCCCACATCTGCCGCATCTGTGGTAAGAGGGGACAATCGTGGGTATAATGACCGTAAACACCACAACACGAACAAGTTTTATTGGTGCGAAGAGGCCTGTCCGGCTTGGGCTGAGTGCCCTGTTGCTGGTTAGCAGTGTTAGGGTCAAAACCCTGGGGATTGGGTCCATGAGTACCAGGGGCAGATTGATTTGGATTGCCTCTCCACCTTCTTTGAGAAGAAGGGGGATTAGTCGCGCCCTGTTGTGCAAATACTTGCCCTGGAGGGGGTTGTAAGTGCTGTTGCAGGTTTGGAGGAGGCAAAGGAGATGGAAGCGCATACGCTGGAGGAGCTAGCGCACCAGGCTGCGGATAAAGGTAATGGTTAGGTTGGGCAACATTGAGGTAAGCAGGAGGTTGGGAAAAAGGAGGAGGCATGCCGTATCCTGGATACATGCTACCGGGAGGGGGAAGAGTGCTAGACGTGCTGGCCCCTCCCTGAGGGAGACCATAGCCCATAGGAGGTTGAGCGTACAGATGGGAAAGGGCTCCAACGATACCGTCGACGAAATGAGATGCCCCCGGGGCGTTAGTGCCGCTGGGCCTAGGGAGGTCAGGAAGAAGGGTATAAACATAACCAGATTGAGCGTAGATCAGGTCATATTTCAAGGCTATTTGGAGGGCGGCTTCTTCAGTTTGAGGAAAGTGAGAGGCGACATCTTTGCCGATAGGAGCTAAGAGGGTGCGAAGGAACCAGTCCATGTAAACCCAATCTTCGAAGGGGGGGGCTCGACATAAGCTCCGTCTTCGTCGCCATTCCTGAACATGGGCGGAAAGGCGGGTCGAAGAGGTTTGCTTGAATGAAGTCAAGAGATCCGTGCCAGTATCGTATCGGAGAGGGAGCTGGAAATAAGATAAAAAGGCTTGGGCAATTGATCCGGATTTATGTAGGAACGCAATAGAATAAACATATAACCATAAATACAGAGATGCAGTGGAATTAACACTTCATTTCATTAATATCAAAGAACTGAAATTTGCTTACAGACAGAATGGAAATAAAACTAGCTAGGGCACTGGCAGCTATCTCTGAGAAGAGATGTGGTGGCTACAGGCCTCTGAACTAAGTTAAAATGAGGCTTGAGGGCCTATTTGTTATTGAGAAACAATGGAGAACCCTAAACATCCCAAACACCTAACCCTAGGAGATGAAGCACCAAAACTATGGCCCCGTTTGGGTAAATTGGTGTTTCAACTTCCTAGGGACGTAACTTTGGCATACTATATCCGTTTGACGCACATGATACATCATTAGAAAGCTCTATCCAAGGAATACAACTATCAAGACAAATTAGATGATCCAATTTGCTGGTAAAACGATACCCAAAAAACGTCGTTTAGGGCCTCAAAACGACTCTGGAAGTTCAGGACCCGAAAAACTGCTAAAAATAGTAAGTTATGCCGAAACTGAAAAACTGAAAGAGACAATGGTGGGGGCCCAAGTGGAATAGGCAGAAAAACACACCAATATCCACTGGATATTTAATCCTTGAAACAATGGTCCCATAGACATTCTAAGTTCCTCAAGAGATATAATTCTACTTGAACAGTCCTGAAACCACTTTCCATAGTTGGAGTTCTAAGCGCCGGCTTTGAGCTTAGCTCGAATCGTTCTGGAGATCCTCTTTGTTGTGAAGTATTATGTTACATGTCATGATACAATCTATGGTAGCTGTTCCCATGCGATGCAGGTTTAACTCTATTGGTGTGAGTTGTTCTGCAATGTCTGAGGTGTCCAGTAGAGGTGGGAAGTAAGGACGAAGGCGATCCACATTGAAGACTGGGTGCAGACCAAGGAATGGTGGAATACTGAGCTCGAAGGCATTGTTCCCTACAGCCTTGGTGATGGTGTACAGCCCGTATCGGAGTGGGCGAAGCTTGCGGTGGGGTCCAGTGAGGCGCTCCTTCTGCAAATGTAGCCATACTTTGTCGCCCACCTGGAAGTTGTGTGGCACCCGGTGTTGATCATGGCGCTGCTTGTACTTCGCATTGGCTCTGTCCAATATATCATGAACTTGTTGGCGGATGTGTTGAATGCGCTCGATGAAGCTACTTGCTTTGTCAACTTCAGACTGGACGTGCGCTGAATCGGCCTGAGCAGCTGCAAATGGCATGGCTACGTCAATGGGACATAGTGGCTGGAATCCCAAGCCCACCTGAAAGGGGCTATGGCCAATTGAACTGTGGAGAGCTCGGTTATAACTATGTTGTACATAGGGGAGGCTCTCGTCCCATGTGCGGGGATGCTTTGAATTGTACATGCGCAGAATGTGTACAATCATTCTGTTGACGACCTCTGTCTGGCCATCTGTTTGGGGATGGAAATTTGTGGACTTGGTGAGCTTGGTATCCAACATTGACCAGAGGCTGGACCAAAATGTGCTGAGGAACCTGCTATCTCGATCTGATATGATAGACTGTGGGATCCCAAAGTGCACCCACACTCGTTCAAAGAAGAGTTTAGCAGTGGCTTCTGATGTGATATTCTTCTTACAGGCCGCCATAATGGCCATCTTCGAGAATCTGTCAACGACCACGAAAACACAGTCATTGCCATTCTTAGTAGAGGGCAGGCCCGACATGTAATCCATGGAGATGGATTCCCAAGGTCGACTAAGGGTAGGTAGTGGAGTATATAGGCCTTGCTTCTTGATGGTCGGTTTGGCAATGGCACAAGCAGTGCAGGATCTGATGTGCTTCTCGACATCCTTTCGAAGGTTCGGCCAATAGAAATACTTTTGTAGTATTGCTCTTGTTTTCTCGACCCCGAAATGCCCAGCGACTCGACTGTAGTGTGCTTCCCATATCATCTTGGCACGCTCGCTTGAAGGAACACAAAGGTGTCCCAGGTGACATAAAAGTGCATCTTGGAGGTGAAAATTTGGAACATGCGTGCCCCCCAAGAGTGCCTTGTAAGTGTGGCCGAATTCTGGGTCACTCTCATAGAGAAGCGGCCAATCAGAAGTCTCGTGCCCACAAGAGTTGAGCACGGTGGTGAGCGCCACGATCGGTGGTCGGCTGAGGCAGTCTGCAACATTATTGGTGCTGCCCTTCTTGTACTTGATGTTCAAATGAAACTGTTGCAGATATGTGGACCACTTCTGATGGCGATCATTCTGCAACTTCCCTTGTGTCTGTATGAACTGCAGGGGCTGGTGGTTTGTGTGGATGATTGTTTCCTTCCCCAAAATGTAATGCTTCCATTGTCGACAGGCTTGCAAAATGGAATACATTTCTTTGTCATAGGTGGGATACTTGCGAACTGTCTCAGACAATGTCTCACTGTGATATGCCACTGGATGTCCCTGTTGAGTAAGAACTGCCCCAATAGGCATTTGTCTCGATCTCAAACGGCTGCTGCAAGTCTGGTAAGGTGAGCACTGGGGCAGAACAGAGGCGATTTTTCAATTCTTTGAATGCCTTCTGTTGAGGTTCCGACCAAAATAATTTTGCTCTTGCTCCTCCTTTGGTGACTTGACTCAAGGGCCAAGTGATATGAGAGAATCCCAACACGAATCTGCAGTAGAAATTAGCAAGACCCAGAAAGCTGCGAAGCTCTGTTATAGTGGTCGGGGATGGCCAATCCTGAATGACTTGGATCTTGGCTGGATCCACATGCACCCCCCTTTCATCAATAATGTATCCCAGATATTGAACCTGGGTCATGCCAAACGTGCACTTCTCCAGATTGGCACACAGCTTGTGTTGCCGCAGTGTTTGGAGGACTTGTCGGATGTGATGAAGGTGCTCTTCCCAAGTCTTACTGAAGATCAGAATGTCATCCAAGTACACCACTACGAATGAGTTGGTGAATGGCCGCAAGATGTCGTCCATCATCCTCATGAAAGTTGCGGGAGCATTCGTCAACCCGAAAGGCATGACCAGCCATTCAAAAAGGCCTTCCTTAGCTTTGAAGGCAGTCTTCCACACATCAGAGGGTTCAATTGGTACCTGGTGATACCCAGACTTCAGGTCGATCTTACTGAAATATTTTTCACCTTGGAGTTGGTCTAGAAGGTCATCAATCCGTGGGATTGGGTACCTATTCCGGACAGTGATCTTGTTCAGCGCCCGATAGTCAATACAGAGTCTCCATGTCCCATCCTTCTTCTGTACCAACACGATCGGACTCCCACAGGGTGATGAACTTGGTCTGATGTGACCTTTCTGCAACAGCTCTTGAATCTGCCTCTTGATTTCATCATTTTCCATAACAGAGCGGCGATAGATTGATCCATTGGGTAGCGGCGCACCTGGGGTCAGATCAATCAGGTGCTTGACCTGACAGTGCAGAGGAACCCCTGTGGGCGAGGTGAAGATGTCCCCGTACTCCTCCACAACCTTATCCATTTGTTTTTGTCGTGAAGAGGGGCCCTATCTGGAGGTCGTGGCCACAGTCTTCTTCTTGCCCTGGGGGCGGATCATCAGGAAAACGAATTTCCTGGTTTGGGAAATGAGCTTACTGCATTGTTTTGCAGTAACCAAAGAGATAGTCATAGGAGGTGGTACCTTTGGTATCCTGTACAACTTATTTCCCAAAGTAATAATAACAGCACGAGGTCGAGACTCATACACAGCATGACGCTTCCACAAGTATGGTTGTCCTAATAATACATCAGAAACATCAATAGGAGCAATGTCACATAATACCTCATTCGCGAAGGGCTTGATGCTATAGGGAAGGCGGCACTGCTGGCTGACGCGGAGATCTCGTCCTTGGTGAAGCCACCCGATGGTGTATGGATGTGGGTGAGCTGTGGTCGGCAAGCCCAACCTCTTCACGGCGTCTGCTGAAATGAGGTTCTTTTGGCTCCCATTGTCGACAATGAACTGTACAGGGGAGCCCTTTACCCACATCTGGGAGTGGAAGAGACGTTCCTCCTCCTCTGGATCTTCCAGTTCCTCCTTCTAGACCTTTGTAGTGGCAACAGTGGCGTTGGGCTCCGCATCAATAATCTGTTTCCCTTTTTCATTCCCCTTTTCAGGTTCTGATTCGGAGTCGGAGCATGCATCGGACTCAGAAGCCCTCATCTCGGCCACTAGCGACTGCTTGGCCCGACACTCACTTGTGTTGTGAGTGGAGCTCTTATGGAACTCACACCACTTTCCCGTGTCCTTCTTTAGCTTTACGGTGTTGTTCTTTTCTTGTGGCTTTGACGGGTTGTCTTTAGCCGCCATGCCTTGGCTCTGTCCTTTGTTCTGCGGTTTGGAAGCACCTTTTCCTTACTTTTGATTCGCAGATCCAAAGTCTCGCTTCTTCTGTTTGAATTTCTGCTCAATCTTGGCAGCATACCGGTATGCCGTACCAAGCGAGGAGATGTCGAGGAACTCCATTTCCTCCTGAATGTATCTGTGCAGACAGCTGCGATACTTTAGCACCAAATGTTTCTCCGAATCTTTGATACCCAACTTTGTGCGTAGGGTATGGAACAGATTCGTCAGCTCGTGCACATCTTGATCCCTTTGTTGTCGCAGCGTGGTCCATTGTATGTACTTGTCCTCATAGCTCCCCACGGGATAGTACTGTTCCTTGACGGCGTCTCGGAAAGAGTTCCAAGTTGGTACGGCCGAGAACAGAGAGGGTTCTGTCTGGTCCTTGTTCTCACAGTAGGTTTCCCACCGGTCCTTAACATGGGGGGTAGCTTTGAGGAGTGCAAAAATAATCTTCTCCCGGTCTGAAAAGTCATGAACCGAGAAATATCCTTCTAACAGATTCAACCATCTATCTACGGCATCTGCGTCTATTTGACCCTCAAATATGGGAATGTCAAGATTTACTTGTACACCTTGAGAGTCACCATTCGAGTGACTCTTTGAATCTGAATCTTGTGCCAGTGAAAGCGATCGTTGAAGAATCTGGCTCAGAATTATCCATCATCCATTCCTTTGTTTTTCGAGGGCCTCCTCAAGCAATATTTTGATAGGATCTCCTCTCCCTCATCCTTTTGCGTCCCCATGACATTGAGGATTCTGGTGATCTGAAAAGTTCTGAATCAGACTAGCTCCTTATGCCAAACCTCGTTGGGGACATGCAAAGAAGGATCAACAGAATATCGATACCACCCAAATCAATTACTCATAGAATATAGAATAAACATATAACCATAAATACAGATATGCAGTGGAAATAACACTTCATTTCATTAATATCAAAGAACTGAAATTTGCTTACAGACAGAATGGAAATAAAACTAGCTAGGGCACTGGTAGCTATCTCTGAGAAGAGATGTGGCGGCTACAGGCCTCGAAATTGAGTTGCAATGAGACTCGAGGGCCTATTTGTTATTGAGAAACAATGGATAACCCTAAACATCCAAAAACCTAACCCTAGGAGATGAAGCGCCAAAACTATGGGCCCCGTTTGAGTAAATTGGTGTTTCAACTTCCCAGGGACGTAACTTTGGCATACTATCTCCGTTTGACGCACATGATACATCATTAGAAAGCTCTATCCGAGGACTACAACTGTTGGGACGAATTGGATGATCCAATTCACTGGTAAAAACGATACCCAAAAAACGTCATTTAGGGCCTCAAAACGGCTCCGGAAGTTCGGGACCCAAAAAGGCACTTTAAATAGTAAGTTAAATTTATGCAGCGAAAACTAAAGAGACGGCCTCAAAGCCGACTCAGGAATTCAGGACCCAAAAAAGCGCTAAAATAGTAAGTTATGCAGGCGGAAAAGCTGAAAAGAGACAATGGTGGGGCCCAAGTGGAATAGGCGGAGTGGCCACCGATATCCACTGAATTGTGATAGTCGCAAAGGTGGTATGAGGAAGGTGGCTTGGTCAACATACCATTTGAAGCTTCGGCGAGTAGCGTGCATTGGAATAAACAAGCGGATGGAGTCATCGGTAATGGAATTGGAGGAACACCACATGTGGAAAGATTAGACATGATTGGTTAGATCTTCTCCAGCAAGGCCTTCGAACTTGGGGATGTCGGAGGGGAGCTTGGTTGGCATAGCAGACCAACCAACATCATGGCGGATAGGGTCATTAATCAACTGATTGAAATCGGGGAGGCTGAGGCCTGCCATGTAAGGGAGCAAGGGTGCAGCCGAGGTAGTTTCTGTGGCGGTTCCGCTAGTAGTAGTCCCGGCATTAGGGCACAGAGCACCACCGGCGTTGGAGGCCACAGACCGGGACATAGTGAAGGTGTGGGGGAGAACCGAGAGGGAGAGAACCCGATGAATCGAGGAGAGGAGTCGGTGCGGACTCGGAGGAGGACGACTCGACCGACGGCGAAGCCCGGAAGCCGAGGTCGATCGACGGAGCGAGGGTAAAGGCCAAGAAGTCTCCGGGAACGGCGCCTTGGGGGCGCAATGATGACAGGAAGAAGGAAACCGACAAGGGCAGAAAGGGACAGAATCAAGGAAGGTCAAGGGCAGATAAGGTGCGGTGACAATTGATTTTAGAGTCTTTGCCAGGCGGTGTTAACCAGGCGCTTCTTCACTTAGGGTCAGTGTGTGGCGTGCGTTAATTTTAATTTTTAAACCCTTTCTGTTTTGAGAGCAAGAAAAAAGTGTGCTGCGTAGCTGAAAATAAACGTACAGAGAACAGTATATAATGTTGAAATAACAGAAAAATAACAACTACTTGTGCATCTATCTAACCCAAGAAGGTGGGTCTCTCAAAACTAATCTGAAAAGAAAGGGAAAAATCTAGGCAAAACACACGGAAAAGAGGCCAATAGATCTAAGGTCAAAAGGGACGGATATAGGATAAGCTGGCCGAAGAGCGCAGATCACGGCCAAGGGAGCCAGAGGCAGGTGGCTGGAAAAAGGAGGAAATCAGCAAAAACGGAAAGGAGAGGAAAGGTCCTAAAGAGGTCAAAAAAAAAAAAAAAAGAAAGACAGGAGATAGATTTGAAGGAAGAAGGTAGTTAAGGGATGCGAGGAGGGAGGTTTCGGATACGAAAAAGGAAGGTGAAACTGCGAAAAACGATGGCTGAAACATTTTAAAATATTTTAAAAAAGTGGAGGTACTAAAGCCCAAGGAGGCTACGTTCCCATAGATAAAATAAAAATATCGAACTAGGTCCAAGCGAGCTGAGATGCTAGATCGAAAAACACGATAATGAACAAACCGAGAAAGCACCCTTGGCGCTACAGAAAAATTTCGCCGAGTCAATGAGGTTTGGCCTGGCTTTGATGCGGAGTCCTCAAAAGGACCTGAAAAGTGCGACCTGGAGGTCCAGGTCGCAGGTTATGGGCCAAAAAGTGCGACCCCCCGTTCTGGTTGTCTTGCCGGCATATTTTCAGAAAAGTTGTTGTCTCAGTTGCGGCTGGTGTCGCTTACCTGCGCAATAGGGCCAGAAACACACGGAAGTTAGACATTTTAATGTTTTAGGGTTTTATGTGAGAAAAACAACATAAAAATAGGGAAAATAAACAGCTGAAAAGAAACCCTAGGGTCTGAAGTAGCTGGATATGCAGGAATATGAAAAACGATAGTGGTCATAATTTAAAACCCGTGTGGAGTCGCCATTTGTTAGTATGAATCCTTTGTCGATGTGTATGAAAAAGGACCACTTTAGCTACACATAAATAATAGCCCTAACAACAAAAGTGGCTGCCAATATCTTCAGATCTACAGTTAGCTGAACATAAATGAGCTGTAAAAACCAGATCTATGCATGGAAAGACATTAAGCAGAAAAAACAAGGGTTTTCTCCATATACCAATAGACAAGACAAGAACAATTTTTGAAAGAATTTTTATATTAATTGGGCACTTGGGAGGAAAACAAGAAGGCGTATCCAATTCTCCTCAGTGGGATGGGTTCTTGGAAGTCCTCAACACTTCAGATCTAAGATTTATCTCTCTTGTTGGTGTAGAAAACCCAATGCAAAGAAAGGAGCTCAATGGGAGCTCACACAGCAAATGATGGAAAAATGTGACCAACTGTATAGATCCAAGAGTGATCTAATAGGCAACAAAAGGTGAAGAATGGTAGGAAAAACCCTCCTATTTATAACAAAATATTGGGTCATTCTAGATCTTGGTGCATGGGTTAACGAGATCTAGATCCACTTTTTATGGAATATTTTATTATATTTGTTGGAGGGAAAAGGTATTTGACTTGGGTCAAATCCCTTGATTTGTCAAAAATAAATAAATAAATGATTTATTTATCTTTTTAAGAAAGTGGTTAGAAGATAATCAAATAAATAATGATTTATTTAATTATTTGTGGGTGATTTGGTCATATTTAACAAGGAATATTATCTAAATAATATTTAAATAATTATTCCTAGAAAATAATAAGATAAATAAAGGTTTATCTAATTAATTTCTTTGTTTTTGGGTTAAACATGACTGGGAATAATAATTAAATTATGGTTTAATTAATTATTCCATGAGGAAAATTAAACAAAATAGGTTTGTTTAATACTTTTGGGGTTTCCTGTTTAGACCATAAACAACCTAATAAATGTGGTTTATTAAGTTATTTTACATAGTGAAAGCAATTTTACTTAGGGTAAAATTGGTCTTATGTGGTGTACTTGGGTCCATCTAATGATAATAGGTTAGATGACCAAAAAATGGTGTAAAAATACCAAACTGCTGTTCAATATATTCCTATTGTCATTCACACCTCACTTCCACCTCCTCCTCCTCTTACACATCAAACCCTCATTTTTCCTCCACCTCCTCCTCCAATGGCCAATGTCCCTGGCTTCTTGTTGAATAAATATGCCCCCCTGGCATTACCTCAAGTGCTGAATGATATGCCACAGGACTATCTAAAGATCCTGCCCCGATTCAATGGGGAAAATGAGATCGAAGCTCAAAAACACCTTCAGGTCTTCTGCTCTTTCACAAATTTTTTTAATGTGGAACATCTTGACGTATTCCTAAGACTATTTGTGCAATATCTTGATGGTGAAGCTAGAAAATTGTTCAAGACATTGGGAGACCATTATGTCACCACTTGGGAAGGAATGGAGGACACTTTTCTCAGAAAATGGGGAGAGAAGAAAGATCATGGACATTGTCTTACTGAGTTTAACACATTGAAGAAAAGACAGAATGAAGGGGTGGCTGAATTTATTAAGAGATTTAACAAGTTATATCTAAGCCTCCCGACTGATATGAAACCTCATCAAATCGCTGCCAAAGTCATTTTCGTGGTAGCTTTTGACTCAGAATTTGGTTTCTCCCTGAGAGAAAGGAAGCCTGCCACCCTGGATGATGCTCAAACAGATGCACTAGAGCTGGAGGAAAACTTTGCCTCCACTGGTAAGTCAAAGGGAAAATCTGAACAGGATACCAGAAGAAGGGGAAAAGAAGAGGTATCCACCTCAAGCCATGATAGAGATTCAGCTAATGACAGAATTGAGGAGATGAACATGATGATTAAGAATCTTTCAAGTAAGCTGGTTAAACTTGAAATGGAGGCCAAGAATTCACCCTCCAAGAATTTTCAAAATGCTCCAAATAGATGTTATAATCCTCAATACAGGAAGCCACCCTTGTAGATACTGCAAATGGAAAGGAAGGAGCAGCAAGATTAGGTACCACACCCTCTATACTTGGAAGGTCAAGTAGACGGTCCTACCGAAGACACCACTTATGAGCAAGAGGAGGCATACCTTGCTTTCTCAAACAGTGATAAAGTTGAATGCCCCCTACATGAAAGTGACGAAGTAGAGGTGTTGGCACACATAGAAGAAAAAGCTAATGAAAACACCGAAGATCCTGAGATTGATGACTACTGCAAGCAGTTCGTCAATTTCATGCAAGCTCAGTTTAATAGAAGATATGACCTCAGATCTTCCAGGAAGAGAACTCGCACTCAGTATCAGGAAGAGGACACACCTCAAGAGGAATCACCCGTTGAGAAGGAGGAAGCGACCCAAAGGACCCCGGACAAAGGTAAGAGGCCTCTTAACCAATATTTGCAGTCTGCTGATCAAATCCATTCATCTTCACAAGTGTTTGCATCCCCTAGTGTCAAGCCAATAATAAAATATGTCAAACCTCTTCTTCAGAACAAAGACTCAAAAGATAAAGAATTGAAAGAAGTGTTAGTAGATAGGTCCTCCTCTGCCTTCTGTTTACAAAAGGAGCTTGAGAAGGTAAAAATCCCAGTTCCCTTGATTGAATTGTTAAAACAACCTGCTACTTAGTCCCAGGTCACATCCTTTATGCTCCCTCCAGAAGTAATACATATTCTAGACAGCCTCAACCTTCAAGAAGAAAGGCTTATGGTTGTATTTGGCCCACATGTCTAAGAATTAGACGCTGCTACTCCCCCATTCTCTGTGTCTTTAGTAATACATGACCTGCTGCTACATAACTGTATGTTAGATTCGGGAGCCTCTCATGACCTTTTTCCCCTCTCAGTCATGGAACAACTAGGACTACAGATCACCCATCCATACAAAGACCTTTATTCATTTGACTCCAAAAGAGTTAAATTTTTGGGCATGATAAAGGACTTAGTGGTCAATCTGGCTCAGAGCCCAGCAAAAAGTGTAGTGATGGACATCGTGGTGGCTGAAATTCCAGCTCTCTTCGACATGCTACTGTCAAGATCTTGGGGGACTAAAATTGGTGGATCAATCAAGTTGGACCTGACCTATGCCACTATCCCTGTCTTTGGTGGCCAAGAGAGGAGACTGTACCAGGAAACTAGATTTGTCAAGACAGTTACCAAGGTAGATGACTCAGTTAATTCTCTAGTTTATAGCAGGGAGGGAGATTTCTCATTTTTGATGCTGGAGGAAGATCCAGATTACGCTCACGAACCATCATTTTACCAGATCAAGACCAAGCAGTCCATAGAGAGTCCTGAATCAGAAATCTGGACACTTCATTTTGATGGAGCCAACTCCAGAGAAGGAAATGGGGCTGGGGTATTATTGATTTCTCCTGCAGGACAATGGGTCCCTTTGTCTTTCAAGCTAGAGTATGAAGCCACCAATAACGTGGCCGAGTATGAAGCACTTCTTTTAGGGCTGCAGACAGCTAGGAGCATGAACATACAAAGTCTAATGGTTCTGGGAGATTCGGAACTGGTATTCAGACAAGTGAAGAATCAGTACCAAGCCAAACATCCTAGGCTGAGGGCTTATATGAACGAAGTTTGGGATCTGGTGGAGAATTTCTTCTTAGCATTCAATATCTAGTTCATGCCTTGGGAGCAGAATAGGATGGAAGATTCCCTTGCAGTGGCAGCCAGTACTTTCCATCCACCTCAAAACCCTCTCTTGAGATATAAAATTGAGGTACGATATCGACCATCAATCCCAGGAAAAATCAAACATTAGCAAGTGTTCGAAGATGAAGAATAGGTGAAGAGATTCTTGGAAGCAGTTGGGGAATTTTCAAACATGGAGATTGATAATTGTGAAGAAGAGGAGGCTGAAAACACTTCAGGAGATAAATGGGAAGAAAAGGTGGCTGGCCACAAATTTTTGCAGCTGAAAGGGAATGTCATTCCCCGAGGACTAGTGCCCTTAGAAAGGATATTTAACAAGAATGACGTTCCACTGCAGCTGAAAAAATTTGTGGAGGAGAATCAGGTAGAAGACCTGTATCTTGGCATTGAGGCTGACCCCAAAATCGTGAAGTTGTCCAAGAAATTCCCGGAAGAATATAAAGAGCTCTACCAGAAATTATTATAGTCATATAAAGACATGTTTGCATGGTATTATCAAGACCTAAAAACCTTTGATATCAGCATCATGCAGCATAAAATTCCACTGAAGGGAGACACAAAACCACATAAACAGAAGCTTAGACAGATAAATCCCCTGCTGCTACCCTCTATTGAGAAAGAAATTAAGAAACTGCTGAAGGAAAAAATCATTGTACCATTGAGATATTCTGAGTGGGTAGCAAACTTAGTCCCTGTACAGAAGAAGAATGGAGAAATAAGGCTATGTGTTGATTTTAGGAATTTGAACAGAGCATCCTTAAAGGATAATTATCCACTTCCAAAGATGGATCACATCCTGCACAAAGTGGTAGGAGCTTCTAGAATGTCGATGATGGATGGATTCTCTGGGTACAATCAGGTGGCTGTACTACCAGAAGATCAAAAGAAGACTGCCTTTACGGCTCCATGGGGGACGTTTTTGTATGCCAGAATGCCTTTTGGGTTGCTTAACGTAGGGGCCACTTTTCAAAGGGCCATGGATATTACTTTTGTCGGAGAGCAAGATAAGTTCGTGATGGTTGTTGAGCCTCAAAATTGTGCTTTCTTTCATCTTAATTTACCTCATTTTCGTTTGTCCATTGCTATCCTATACACAATTGATCAATGAATTTAGTTAAAATTACTTTTAGAATGATTTACATGACTGACTTGCTAAGTTTTGTGATTTTTGCCATTGTAAAAACATTTGTTGAACTATTGTAGAATACGGTGCATGTCTGTGATCTGTTGTCTTCCGTTTGGGTAGTTTCAGGTGGCCTTTCAAGAAAAACCGCATATGGGCATATTCCACGTCATGTCTACATGGTTCGTTGCTCACCATGAAGGAAGAAACGAATTCTGTGTATGGTTTTGGTACGTGGGAACACATTTAAGAAGACAGACTTCTAATAGGACTGTCTTAGTCCAGATGTCCATTTCCTTGTTACGCAACCACTTCAAGAGTCCTAATGTGATTCCGATAAGGAAAGACAATGTTCCTGAAATTGTTGCAACTCTTGTTATTTACATTTGTTATATAAACACTTGGGAAACCGAGAGCTAGGCTAGATTTTGTTCTAGATTTTGCTTAGATTCTGTGCTACATTTCTGAAGACGCAGAGTGCTCCGTTCAAGTTATTTCACTTTTAATGAAGCAGACAGTGTTGTTTTGAAAGCGTTGATTTGATTTGGAATTAGATTCCGTCAGGTGGTAGAGGGCCCCTGCCTCTTGCACGGATTTATTTGCGTAATTTAGATAAGTATTCTAGCTGCCTTTACGTTTTTTAATTTGAATTAGTAGTTGTTTTCATTAGCTACTGTGGTTATACTCATTCTAAAAACTCTTCCAAAATAAGAAGCTCTTCCAAAAGATTATAATGATGAATGGGAAATGGCTATAGTATTGTAGGGTTTAATTGTAGTCTCTTTTATTCACCATCACAGTTATACTTATGATAAGCACTCTTCCACAAGAACAAACTCTTCCAAGAAATCTTTATACTGTCTTAAGCATGATTGTGATATTGAACGTTTTAGTTGTGTGTTTTCACTAAGTACCATAGTTGTTCTTGCTCTTAAACGCTTGTCAAAAATATCATAATGATGGGTAGGAGATGGCTCTGATATCTTAGTTGTTCATCGCTTTCAGTCTTTATGTTTGCATTTTCACTCAATTACACAGTCAGGATTGTTCTAAAAACTCTTCCAAAAGAAGTAACTCTTCCAAAATACCAATCATGATGGACAAACAGACTGTATAATTCCATAGAATAATGCATGATAGCTTAGTTAGGATGCTCCGGAGTTTAATTGCACTTAACTCATGTTCAGTTGTTTTGCTTTAAGTTTGATAATGACTTGTAGTTTAACACTTTTTTAGGCTAGTGACATTTTAGGTTTGGTTGTAGCTCAACTCATTGCATTTGCACTCCATATTCAGTTGTCATTCACTGCATTACTTCAGTTGTTAAGTTTAACAAAACGGCCTTCATTATTCACAAATCTCTTCTTGTTCTAAAATCCATAATTGATTCATAAACATATGAACAGAAGACCATATCACTTTAAGGCCTGAAGTACTTCTGCAACTTCCTTATCATCTTACAAACCAACATTTCCTCAAAAGACTATTTCAAAAATCCATAACCTTTGAGTGAAGTGTAGTGCTATAAAACTGAGTTGCAAAATAGAGCTAGGAACTAGATTTAGAGTAGAAGATCTTATGATGATAACAATGTTTTACTCCAATTATACTTCAACAAATCTCTAATCAAGGATAAAATGTTGCATCATTATAAGTTAGTTGTTTAAACTGTTTAGTTAGGAAGATTTGCATACTTAGTTGACCATGTTTCAAGCTCTCTCTCAAATGCCTTTGATGAAAGAATTTGACAAGTTTAGTTTGTGTTTTGAATCATTTGCTTAAAATTCATTATCAAGCTTTGATTTTGCTTATTCATAGTTTAGATTTAATTCTGTTTTAGTATTGCATTTGCATTTACCATTTGACATCAACCAATTAGGTTTCACCCTGTTTTTAATCATTAGCTTCCTTCCATTAGCTTTCTAGTCATTTTCCTTGTGAACATAAAACCACCAAAAGATCAAAAACATAAAAAATCATCACAAAAGACCAAAAACATCATAAAATACTACACACAACACATTAAGAAACAAACACCTAGGTACATACAGTACACTTCACTTCAGCAGTTTACCAACCCTGGTTGACAATTAAATGAGCTCAATTTAGACTAGATTACTACCAAACATTTGGTGCCATTAGCGGAAGTGAAAACTAGGTAACCTTTGTTTCTTGACATCCAAAAACAATTATATCGTAGGGAGAGATTGAGGAAGATTCATAAGCGTGAGGCGAAGTTTTATTTACAGCAGAAATTAATTTGAATAAATCACTTATTCAGCGAAGATTAACACAGTCATATATCAATTTCGGGAATTGCATACATAACACCTTAACCTTCTTCTACCAATTAATTGTGCGGAAATAACGACAATCTCACATCAATTCAATCACACATTGGCTCGGTATGTATGGAAAGCCTATGGCTAGAAAACCCGCGACTGACAGTAATACTTATAATGGAGAAAATCAGTAAACAAACAAAGTGCAAATACTCTCACAAGGTACTCGGTACTCTCATGAAGTTACTCATGATCTAACTCAGTTTTGAACAAGTCTCGGGTTCAAAACTCACTGCTGACTGCCTTGCCTCTATTGCGCAATCATGGCCTGTATATGAAGAGATCCAAGGTTCGAATCCCCTTGGCTTGACTGCGCAATTGTCATGAACAATTCCTCCAAGTGTAATGCAAATCTCATGCAAAACAAATCCTCCAACTGATAGCTTTACTCACCCTTTCATCTACCTCTTCCACTGGTCTCCACTGAACTGATCATGCACTGTAGTGAACTGAAGTGTTCTTGAGTTGACTAATGAGTTAATATTTAGTAAATTAAATATTATTTAATTTAATCCACTCATATCTAGTTTATTAGTTAGTTAACTAATCCCAACTAGTTCAACTAAAACAAACAGAACACAACTCCACTATCTGTCCCGTTAACTCCTCCAAAACTCCTGCCACTGAAGTCTAACTGAAGCCAACCATGCAAGATGCCATCAAACCCTAGGAACCACGTGATTCCTTGTGTCAGTTGCATGAGCCACCTCCATGACTCAAACTGAAGTGCGCCAAGAGAGTAAACTGCTGTTTATATTATTAAGGGTAAATAATATTTGACTTCCATATTTTTAGGAGATCAGTCTAAAAATAGCCTGGGTCCTAAAAATTAGGGTCTCATCTATTTTTACCGACATGTCGCATACTCCAAGAATCTCCAAGTAGAATTCCCAAATTATGCTCAGTATGTCTAAAAATAGACATAGTCTAAAAATAGACTTTGCGCCAGAATTTGCCTGCGGGCCCACTTAGTGAAGGCGACTTCATTTCACTAAGCTCCATCATCTTGCTGCATTCTCAACACACTCTCTCGTAGAGATACTGGATTCTCACCACAATCCCTATCCACCCGCCCTCTGTGGAATTCTTAACTAACATCCATGGCACCTTCGTCGAGATCTCCGCATCGATCTCAGGTGAGGAACATATGAAAGCATCATGAGATTTCCCATTTGAACACAATCTACGTGTGATGGTACACCGATGTCGATATGTTTGGACCTATCATGAAAAAGCTGTATTAGCGAAACTTGATGTCGCTACAGTTATCCACCGATGCGTCAACGAGATCTAAATGCAACACAAACAACACTGCCCGAGGATCTTCCTCATCCAAATAACTAGCATCACGCTGTGTATGTCTCGACCTCGTGCTGGGGTTCACGGATCACTTCCTGTTTGTCACCGAGGCTTCTTCGTAGGCCCAATGCGAAAACTCCTCAGAACTCCCACCGTGTCAACGCTCCTGCCCAATCTGCATCAGTGAAACCAGAAAGTTTCACTCCGTCCTCCTGTCTGTACCATAGACCATATCCCGATGTGCCTCTGATATAGCGCAATACATGCTTGCCCGCCTTCCAAAAGAGCTTGGTAGGCTTAACCATAGCTTGCGAAAGCTGGTTAACTGCATAACATATATCGGGTCGAGTATTGACCAAATACATCAACGACCCCACCAACTGTCGATAGACAGTGGCATCCACTACCTCCTCCGAAGTAGCATCTCCCTTCCTCCATCCTCCGGGAAGAGGGGTATCAACAGGCTTGCAGCCTTGCATGTTGAACCTCTCCAGAATCTCCCGGGCATACTTGCCCTGAGAAACAAACAGTCCTCCACTGCGCTACCAAATCTCCAATCCCAGGAAATAATGAAGGATGCCCAGGTCCTTCATCTCAAACTCTCGTGCAAGATCCTCCTTGCATGAAAGTATCAACTGCTCATCGCCAATCAAAATCAGATCATCTACATACAGTATGATGATCAACAGCTTCCCCTCCACCACAATCTGGTACAGGTTTGGATCCGCCTCACTCTTGGAGAATCCAAGCCGTTAAATGGTATACATCAGTGTAGTAACACGAGTGCTGCTTCAGCCCATACGGTGCTCTGCAGGTGGCACACATGCGACTCACTTCTTTGAAGATCTCAAAACCATGAGGGGTACACTCTGTCTCCACCTCTTCCTCAATAACTCTCCCATTGAGAGCAGTCTCCCATCCCATCGATGAATGTGCCACCCCAATGCTGCTTGTTGAGAGAGCAAGGATACGTCAAGTATGGGAAAGTACCTTCGACAGGTCTGAATCTTTCCGTGGTCAATCCCTCGATCTCGGCCGGCTCCATGACAAATCTCGCCTTCGCCTTTGCTCCACCTCCCGTCGACCGCCACCTTCACCGCGTAGATCCATCGCGAACCTACAACTGATTTCCCAACCGGTCTTGGGACAATCTCCCATGCACTGTTCCTGATGATCGAATCATATTCTTCGATCATGGCATCAACCCATGCGGGTTCCTCCACAGCTTCCTCAAAAAGAGGATGGCTCTGTCACAACACATTGACTCATAAGAGCCATGTATCCAGTGTACCGATCCGGTGACTGTCTCTGTCTGCGCTGTGCTGTAGGTGGTCCTACAACCTTCTCTGCATCCCGAGCCAGTCGCTCAGCTTCTGTAGTGCGCATGCGCCCTCTGATGGTTGGCGCTGCCTGGGTGGTTTCTTCCACCTACTGAACCTCCTCTTGTGGCTGATCCACATCCGGAAGCTCCTCCTTAGGAACTAACAGCTCCTCATCTGCATGCAAGTGTAGCTCCCTCTCAAGCGAACACTGCATGGCTTTCTCCTCCTGAAATTTTATATTCCGTCGCACAACAGTCTTGCGACTGTCTGACAAATACACCCGATAGTTGTGAGGTGTATCAGTGTACCCCACAAATATTCCAACCTCAGCAGTTGGATCCAGCTTCCTTCTCGCATCTTTCGTCACATGCATGTAGACAGGAGAACCAAAAATCCGCAAATGGGAAATATCAGGCCTCTTGCCAGAATAAGCCTCCTCTGGTGTACTCATGCCAAGAACCTTGTGGGGACAACGGTTCTGCACATACACTGCTGTATTGCATGCCTCAGCCCACAAGTGAAGGGGTAGGCCCTGATCATGCAACATCGCCCGTGCAGCACCCACGATCGTTCTGTTCTTCCGCTCAGCCACCCCGTTCTGCTGTGGGTTATGGGGTGCGATGAGCTCTCTCAGAATCCCTTCTGCGCTGCAGAACTCCTTGAATTCAGCCGAGATGAATTCACCACCGTTATCACTCCTTAGAGCAATCACCTTCTTCCCCGACTCCTTCTCGACCGGTGCTTTAAACTCACAGAACTTCGCGAATGTATCGCTCTTCTTCTGCATGAAGAAGATCCAGCACTTTCGAGAGAAATCATCAACAAAGATCACATAATACCTGTGCTTTGCTGTCGAAGCAACTGAGAAAGGACCACACACGTCTGTGTGAACTCTCTCAAGGATCGTCGTGGCGCGACTACCCTTCTCGTGAAAGGTGGCTTTCACCGCCACTTCCTAAAGTGCCCCGCCACAGCGATCGGCTGGCCGCAAGGGTGCTTGTAAAAGTCCGTTAAAAATGTTACGAAATCTTCAAAAACTCACATGGTGAGAATGGCCCAAAATCTCACCGTGCCATGATTCGGCCCTCATCGTCCGCTCACCCACCATCCTCACACGACCTTGCATGCCATGGTTGCGCGGTCCATCTAAATATGAGCGATAAGGTTTGAGATAGAACTGTCTTCCGAGGTGTCTCCGATGGGTCTTCTTCTTGGCCGGAAAACTTTTCGTAGCGACTACCTCCGCCACTTGTCTCCCAACACGTCGCTATTTGAAATCGGGTTCTTGTTCAATCCGGTACACGCACGCGACATCCTTTAGTACAAAGGGTTTACCAGACTCCCTCTGAAAGGATATGGTACCGATACCAGTCGCACTGTATCTACCATCATCGCCCATCTCGATGTGCACACCCAAATCCTTGTCCTCCGGATCTGAGAACAAATCCCGATCTCCCGTCATATGAAATGACGCACCACTGTCCAAGAACCACAATGATCCCATCACACTTGAAACCAAGCATGCGATCAGTGAAAATTCAAGCTCGAACTGTGAAGCCAAAGCTTCTCCATCTGCAGATCTTCCCGCTTGCTTGTTCTTCTTCTTCTTTGGACAATTGGTAGCATAATGTCCGTGATCATGGCGGTGAAAACACTTCACTTTCGCCATATCCTGCTATTGTTGCCATAGCTCGAAATAGAGGTTTCTTACCTTTGCCTACCACTTTGGACACAGCCATGATTTCTTCATCAACTCCCGCTGATGAAGAATCCATCTCGATAATCCCTCCTTATCTCCTCCTGCATGAGATCCGCCCAAAGGCGCTCCCATCCCGGCAGCTTCTCCCGACCATTGACACTATCTTGATATGAGTGCCAAGCCTTCGGAAGACCAAGGAGAGCCAGTTCGACCATATCCTCTTCATCGACAGTAACTCCCACACTTCCCAGTTCATCTCTGCATTGAGTGAACTTCGTGAGGTATTTGGCGATACTGTCGCCCTTCTCCATCTTGATGTTCCTGAGCTTATCTTTGAGCGCCAGCTTCCTTTGGTCACTCTTATTCTGGAATAGATCCGTCAAAGCTTTCCACATTAAATATGGAGTAGCCTTTCCATGCAGGCTGGATACAATATGATCCTTGACGCCCTCCAACAGGATCCTTCGAAATTTCGCGATCTTCTTTTGCCATGCATCGACCAGAGCTGCATCAGTGGGCTTTGGGACATCCGCATCCACGAACTCCTTCAGACCATTATCTTCTAACACTGCCTCCATTCGATCCTTCCATGCAATATAGTTCGAACTGCCTTCAAGAGCATATTCGAGTCGCAAACCATTGAAAGAAGACATCTTTCAACACCGGCACCAAGAAGAACAACCCTCTGCAAAATTCGAATTCCAAACTCCAAGCTCTATCGCTTCCGATCTACACTTGAAAACAAATTATTTCCAAATCAGAGATTGACTGCAAGGGCATTCACCAGATCTTTCACCTTACAAAGAAGGATGAATATTCTGGAGGCTACCTGGCCCGCATGCAGACTCTGTCCGAGGAAATAAGTTTGCAATCACCGTAATAGACTTCGACAATTAACTTCGCTCCGATACCATGTAGAAATTAGCTTGAATAAATCACTTATTCAATGAAGATTAACCCGATCATACATCAATTTCGAATTGCATGCATAACACATAACCTTCTTCCACAATTAATTGTCATATGCGGAAATAACAGAAGCAATCTCACATCAAATCAATCACACATTAACTCAGTATGTATGGGGAAAGCCTATAGCTGAAAACCCCGCAGCTATTGTGTATATTATAATGGAGAAATCAAGTAACCAAACAAGTACAATACTCCTCACAATTACTCAGTACTCTCTCATGAAGTTACTCACAATCTAGCTTGGTTTTGAACAAGTCTCGGGTTCAAAACACACCACTAACTGCCTTGCCTCTATTGCGCAATCATGGCCTGTATATGTAGAGGTTCAAGGTTCGAATCCCCTTGCCTTGACTGCGCAATTGTCATGGACAATTCCTCCAAGTGTAATGCAAATCTCATGCAAAACAAATCTACCAACTGATAGCTTTACTCACCCTTTCATCTACCTCTTCCACTGGTCTCCACTGAACTGATCATGCACTGTAGTGAAATGAAGTGTTCTTGAGTTGACTAATGAGTTAATATTTAGTAAATTAAATATTATTTAATTTACTCCACTCATATCTAGTTGATTAGTTAGTTAACTAATCCCAACTAGTTAAACTAAAACAAACAGAACACAACTCCACTACTTGTCCCGTTAACTCCTCCAAAACTCCTGCCACTGAAGTCTAACTGAAGCCAACCATGCAAGATGCCATCCAACCCTAGGAACCACGTGATTCCTTGTGTCAGTTGCATGAGCCACCTCCATGACTCAAACTGAAGTGCGCCAAGAGAGTAAACTGCTGTTTATAGTCAAAATATTATTAAAGGTAAATAATATTTGACTTCCATATTTTTAGGAGATCAGTCTAAAAATAGCCTGGGTCCTAAAAATTAGGGTCTCATCTATTTTTACCGACATGTCGCATCCATCAAGAATCCCCAAGTAGAATTCCCAAATTATGCTCCGTATGTCTAAAAATAGACATAGTCTAAAAATAGACTTTGCGCCAGAATTTGCCTGCGGGCCCACTTAGTGAAGGCGACTTCATTTCACTAAGCTCCATCATCTTGCTGCATTCTCAACAATTTCTAGAACACCACTTGTTTCATCTAGATCCAGAGCTAGTACACCTTCAACT
>JAXQQM020082800.1:0-18352 GCA_034641835.2 Pinus albicaulis
GAGTCAAAATCAGTATGACAGCCCCTTCTCTGAGTTTCTTGCCACCAACCACACCTTGTGGGGTTGAAGGCTTTTTCCACTGACTTGTAGGTAGGTGTAGGCGGCAAGGAAAGCAATAACAAGGGGAAAACCCAGTCACAAGCTCTTCCTTCAGTAGATTCAATTCAAGATGAGGCACTTCCACACTTCTAGACCTAGACAAAGATCTCCTTCAAACACCAAGTCATCCCTTCCTCCTTGTAGATGTCCCTTGCTCAGCCTTCAAAGTGTCATCTCTTCAACGTGCAGCTTCAGATCAGAATTTTGGCCCCAGCAACAGATTTTCGGCCCCCGACTTCAGCCCGGTATCTTCGCACGTGTGAGAGAAAGGTAGCCCAAAACCTCGATTTTCTTCTTCCCGGCTTCTCTCCTTCTTCTCCAGCAATTTCACACTCTTTTCTAGCTACTGCTTCTTAGATATTGAACTTGTTAATGATTCCCTCCAAATGAAGTCGAGTTGCTCAATATATAGGCTTCATGTGAGGTCAAATTGCCCTGATCCAAGTTGAATTGTCGACGACAGGGCCGACTTGGTGTGGAGGTGACAAATTACCTTTTTGAATAAAAAATAATTCTTTTTACATGTTACAAAAGCCGAAGAAGGGTCTAATAAACCTAAAAGCCTTCAATGGAGGCTTCGACCTAGAAAACATTTACCCAAGCATGAAACCCATGCTTCAACAAGTCAATTACATTAATAATAAAATTTCTTTCGATAAGTACAATTATGAAGCACGAAACTAGTTACATTCTTCAACACTCCCTCTTAATTAGGGAGGTATTCATAAAAAAGAAAGAATTCTAGCACACTCTGTAATATTCCCAATTAGCCTTGCTAATTGGAATATTTCATTTTTTGCTTTATTTTGCCGCTTTAGCTAGAAATAATAAATAAAGTGAGAAATAAGAGGGGTCACCTCACTTTATAAAATAAAGTGTTTTCCTAGTTGATTAACGTTATAACTTAAAGAGGGGGCCTTGGGGGTCCACACGTATATGAGGGGAGGCCTCACGCTGACCCAAGGGTAACTGCAAGGTAAAGGACGCAGTTAAGTTTTGGAGGGAGTTTAGCATTATAAAAGGAGGGGTTTCCACTTCATTTGGGATGCATATTTTGATATTGATATTGAGAGCTAGACTTTGTCTGCTTCAGCACGCCGGTTGTTTAGTCGGTCTGTAGCACTGTTTAGTGCACGAGTGTCTCCGGTCGGAGATCTCACCCTTAGCCTCGGGGGACTTCGAGTGCCTGCCCTGGTAAGGTTATTTCTGGTTTCACCCTTAGCTTGGGGGGACTTCGAGTGCCCGCCCTAGTAAGGTTAATTTCTGAGTTCTATCTTTCAGTTTCAGTAGCAGTTTCAGGTGGAGAGTCGGAGAGGAAGAAGCCCTCTAGTGGCTGTGCAGATCTAGCAGGAAAAACGCAGTTTCAGCAGCAGGAAGGACGCAGATCAGTTTGGAGTGAGGACGTTGTTCCAGTAGGAAGAGGAAGGACACAGATCTGAAGGCACAGTGATAGATCCAGCCTTGGAGATTGTAGATCTGAGCAGATATTTGCGGTCAGAGTAAAAATGTTGCGAATGCGAAGGTATAAAACTAGATCCCGGAAGGAGATTGCGGATACGAGGGTAATATTGGCGGATCTAGCATAGATCTAAAGAGCTGGCAGCGAGATCTAGCCTTGTGGGGATACGGAGAGATAATGGCAGTCCGACCTTCATGACTGGATCCGGCGGTCACGGGCGAGGAAGGGAGCCTTCGAATCCGGTCGGGGAGGCCTTGGTCCGATGAAGTAGGGTCTTTATGTGGGGTTACGCGGCATTTTTCAGTGTTTTCAGCCTTGAGGAGTTGGTCATCTCATCTGGAGGATTTGTGGGTAGATCCAGCCCTTTTGCCAGCAGATTTCTTGAGCTTCTGAGCTGTTCCTGAAGGCACAGCGTTTTTGTAGGAGGAGGGTTCTGGGGGCGATTTTCGGAGGTGGTCCATTTGCTTCACGGTTTCTGGGTTTTGTCCGGAGCAGCGAGTATAGGTGATACGTAGATTTTTAGCTCATTCGTGAGAGATCGGCCCTAACGATTCACTCAGCGGCGGCCGATTCTGACGGTTTCTTCCAGCAGCTGGGATGCAGTTTCTGTAGTAGCCATTTCCTATTTTCTGAGAGGATTCTTCACTTGCCTTGAGCAAGGATAGGTGCCCTCATTCTGATTTTCTTGTACTCCTCTCTATGTACTTTCAGATTAATAAAATGGCTCAGTTTTCTGGCATTCTATGTGATCTGGTTCAGCATTGTATTTTCTATATCTGTCTGGCATATTTCTGTTTATTACTGGTTATTTCCCTTTGGGGATATTACAGTGGTATCAGAGCATAATTCTGGCTCAGCCTGTGGTCTATGACATCAGAAAAGAGATCATACAAAGCAATATCAGTTGCAATATCAGAAACGCAGTTGGAAAAAGGGCCAAAATAAAAAAGGTCAAATTTTGAAGTTTGGAATTAGGAAAAACGTTTTCTGGGTTTTTCTGGGTTTTGGACAAGGATCACCTTCCCAAATTCTTGGAATCTTCTGAGTAGTTCTCAGTGGGTAAATCGAAGGTCGAAGTTAAACAACAGTATGGTTTTGCAGCAGCCGTGCAGTTTCTGAGGAGCCTGTAGGCACCTAGCAGAAAATTCCAATGGCAGGAGATGTGAGTCCAGCTCAATATGCAGCCGTTTTTGCAGATTGGCAGAGCATGGGTCAGGCATTCATGGATGCTTTCCCCTGGGAGCGCTACTTCCAGTTCCGATGTGGTGTCAGACCCCCTGAGCAGCACCAGCACAAGGGGCACGGATACCACCGTGATGACCACCGTGCAGCTAGTAGATTTCATTTGCCCAGATTTGATGGCTCATCGAACAGTTCGGCAAAGTCCTGGGTGGTAGAGCACTTTGACAGGAGGGATCCGGATCAGTATTTTGGCGAGCTGATCAAGCTCAAACAGACTGGGAGTGCAGAGACCTACATTTCAGACTTCTTGAGGATTTCGGTGATGGTACCTGATTTATCTGCAGCTCGGACGGTTGGCATGTTTGTGGAGGGGCTGTCAGAGCCACTTCGTAGCCTAGTACTGTCAAACAGATCGGCTACCCTTCAGGATGCCATCAGCAGGACTCGGGACTTACAGGATGTCTTACCCAGGACTCAGACACCTTATCCCCAGAGACAGGCCTTCCAGCCTAAGGGTAAGGACAAGAGGGCTCCGCCTCCCAAGGCGAATCCTGGACAAGGGCAGTTTGATGATGAGACCAGGAGAGAGCTGAGGAGGAAGCGGGTGTGCTTCACTTGCCGGGAGCCATGGGCACGAGGACACAGGTGTACGGCAGGGAAGGCACACTTCATTGAGGTCTTCTCCGAGAGCAGGGGAGAAGAGGATGAGGGAACACAGGGTTGCAGAGAGTCTGAGGTTACACCTAGTGAGACACAGGACTCACCATCATTAGAGACTACCTTGACCGTGCCGGTTGATATCGTAGTGGAGGAGGTAGAGCCTACCCCGATAGAGCCATCCACTGAGGTGATGATTGGAGCCATGTCCGAGTCTTCGGGTGGTAGCAGCACACGACAGATGGGTGAGGTATCAGGAGATATATCTACTATCGATGAGGCACTAGGAGACACAGAGGCATTGGATGATGGTCGCAGACAGCGGTATCATCGGCTTCGGACGGACCTTCGAGCGTTGAGGGAGAAGGCCGCGTCAGTACGGGAGACCATTATGTTGCAGGACCAAGAGCTGGAGGGTATGAGAGTGACTTGTGCCAAGTCGGCGGCCAAGTTGGTCCACATTGGGGAACAGCTGGATTCCCTGATGGTACAACCAGAGGGCACGAGGGAGCGTCAGATCATTCCCCTTCAGGCATGCATGGATGGAACTAGCAGTATTGTGGGGTCATCTCTTCCCGTTGGAGAGAGAGAGGCAGAGCCACCTAGTCAGGTCTCATATGTTGACTTGGATAGTGGTATGAGACGATCAGAGTTGCACAGGGTACAGCAGCCACGTGTTGAGATTGGATGGCGAGAGATTTTGAGTTGGTATTCGGTGGAGCAGACTATGGATGAGAGGGAGGTCTCAAGGAGAGATCTCACTGGAGATGCACTTCGACACACCATGGGGAGCAATGGCTTTTTTTCCTTCTCACAAGAGCAGATAGAAGATGGGGGACATCTTCGGATGGATAACATCTCTCATGCGTGTGATGGACATCCCTTGAGCCATACACATCATGATGGGAGGTTTTTGCCTACCACCTATTTGATTCTTGATAGGGTCTCATTGATCCTTGAGAAGTTTATACTTCAAAATCCCATGCAGTGCAAAATCAGAAATTTGATTTGGGAGGATGGTAACCCTCATGGGAGGAGTACCAGGATGAGGAGAAGGAGGCATCCACAATGTATTGAGTGGATGTGGTTGATGAGCAAGGAGCTAGGAGGCTATTTGCAGATCTATTACACCAGGCAGCAGGAGGCTTGGCTGCGCTGGTTACTCTTGAAAGAGTTTGGCCATCACTTGGCAAACACTCTTCCTAAGAGTAGGAGGATGGGGAAACGATGGATGGATACTTGCATCATTGAGCAGCGTAGAGTATGGATGCATGGTGTTGATGTGTTACTCATATCATTCATTGTGTCTTCATCATATGAGTTGGTTGAGGGAGGTATGGAGAGGCAACACAATGTCTTGTTGCTTGGTTTGTTTCTAGGAGAGCAAGGGCAGATTTGCTCTCACACTTTGTATGATGTTGCAGGAGGAGGAGATGGCACTATCTCCCTGGTCTTTGATGATGAGTGGGAAGCACTTCCATCTTGGAAGGTATTCCATATTTATTGCAGCATTATTAGAGGAATCCTTGACAAGGAGCATGTCAAAGAACAGAGTCTTGTATTGACAGGAGATTATTTGCATGAGCTCACAGCGTTGTCACTTTGGAGCAGAACATTACGGATGAAGTGTGCGCAGCAGGGATATGGTAGATCTATAACCCATAGGTCCCAGGATCACTTCATATTTGTTGCACTTACAAGAAGTAATGATTATAGAGACATCTATGGCATATTCTTCTTGACTTGGGTTTCCAAGCATAAGGAGGATTATCTTCTTGCACCACATGAGACATTCGGCATTTCCTTCATTTTGCTGTTGATCATGTCTTCATTTGCTAATATATATCAGATTTGTATGGGAGGCTTGATTATGAGGGAGACACATGAGCTGGATGTGTCCGTGAGTGGGAAAAATTCTCAAAATTTCTGCACTACATGTTCTAATGGGAGCATGGGAGGAGGCATGGCCACCACTACTATGTATGCGTTCTCTTTTGATGTGGGCCATGAGATTGATATTTACAGCCATGGGCAAGTGTTTGGACCTATGTTGTTGTCATATCCAGCCATTTACTATCCATTAGTAGATGTGATGGATCTTGTACATTGCTTGCCATGTGATTTTCTGAGAGATTGTTTGCATTATGTATCCTCATGTAGAACCTTCAGCAAACATCTCATTAGGGTGATCCGTGATGACCATGTCATATTCTTCATGGATGGTTTGTTTTGGGCCAGCTTGTTCTTCATTGATGGAGGAACCTTCTATGGTGGATTGTTCTTCACTTTGCCATTGGAGGGCAATGATTTTGCAGCCCAGGATCAGCATAGACTCTACACTTGTCATGAGTGGAGAGAGGGACAACATGGGGTAAGCTATGATGCTTGCCAAGTCCATATTTTCAGCCCACCTTCATTACCAGAGCTTGAGGTGGAAGGAGATTTTCAGGAGTTGCCTTGTTGGGAGGTGGCTCATTTTGTCTGGGTGATTGCTTGGAGATGGAGGATCCACAAGAGGGAGATATTCCTCATTATATTTTCGACTCCATGCCTTGATTGGAGAGAGGTGACGAGTTGGTTCACAGTTGATGGGCCAGCTTACACAGTCATAGATGCAGAGCAGCAGCGGTCATGGTCTTTAGTCATAGCCAGAGGCAGTGAGCAGTCCGAGTCATGGGACTTGTGCGATTATTGGCCACAGTGGCGATGGGATCCGGGAGGACTATTGATTGGCCGGTACCATGAGAGGCCAGTTTGGGATCCTGGCATTGAGATATCCCTTCATATCAGGGTGATGCAGGAGACAGAGAGGTTTCAGTGGGATCCAGGCATATTTTGCAGTATCGGCGGGAAGCATCAGCTAGAAAGTAGGCTTGTTCCAACATTGCTTGAGAACAAGCCATTTTTGCAGGATGAGGAGGCCACTTGGGAGAGCGAGCAGACTTTACAGCATCCATCACTTCAGTTGCTTGAGGACAAGCAACGTTTTGCCGGGGGAGACTGTAATATTCCCAATTAGCCTTGCTAATTGGAATATTTCATTTTTTGTTTAATTTTGCCGCTTTAGTTAGAAATAATAAATAAAGTGAAAAATAAGAGGGGTCACCTCACTTTAGTCACCTCACTTTATAAAATAAAGTGTTTTCCTAGTTGATTAACGTTATAACTTAAAGAGGGGGCCTTGGGGGTCCACACGTATATGAGGGGAGGCCTCACGCTGACCCAAGGGTAACTGCAAGGTAAAGGACGCAGTTAAGTTTTGGAGGGAGTTTAGCATTATAAAAGGAGGGGTTTCCACTTCATTTGGGATGCATATTTTGATATTGATATTGAGAGCTAGACTTTGTCTGCTTCAGCACGCCGGTTGTTTAGTCGGTCTGTAGCACTGTTTAGTGCACGAGTGTCTCCGGTCGGAGATCTCACCCTTAGCCTCGGGGGACTTCGAGTGCCTGCCCTGGTAAGGTTATTTCTGGTTTCACCCTTAGCTTCGGGGGACTTCGAGTGCCCGCCCTAGTAAGGTTAATTTCTGAGTTCTATCTTTCAGTTTCAGTAGCAGTTTGAGGTGGAGAGTCGGAGAGGAAGAAGCCTCTAGTGGCTGTGCAGATCTAGCAGGAAAAACGCAGTTTCAGCAGCAGGAAGGACGCAGATCAGTTTGGAGTGAGGACGCTGTTCCAGTAGGAAGAGGAAGGACGCAGATCTGAAGGCACAGTGATAGATCCAGCCTTGGAGATTGTAGATCTGAGCAGATAATTGCAGATCTAGTTTTGTATGTTGCAGATCTGAAGGTATAGCACTAGATCCAGCTTGGGAGATTGCAGATCTGAGGAGATATTGGCAGATCTAGCATAGATCTGAAGAGCTAGCAGCAGATCTAGCCTTGTGGGACGCAGATCTGGAGAGATAGTAGCAGATCCAGCCTTGTATGACTCAGATCCAGCAGATGCGGCGAGGAAGGAGACGCAGATCCGATCGAGGAAGGACGAGATCGATGGTAGGAGTCTTATGTGAGGTTACGGCGGCATTTCGGTGTTTCAGCCTTGAGAGGTTGGTCATCTCATCCCCGGAGGTTTGTGGGTAGATCTGACCCTTTGCCAGGCATATTTCTTGAGCTTGAGAACATTCACGAAGACTTGAAGTTTTTGTGAGAGGAGGGTTTTAGGGGCGATTTTTAGGAGGTGGTCCATTGCTTACGGTTTTAGGTTTTGTGGAGCAGCGAGTATAGGTAATCTGTAGATTAGTAGATTTTGGCTCATTCAAACAAGGGGTCAGCCCCTAGCTTCGATTCCTCAGCTGACAGAATTCTGGCCGGTTTCTTCGGCCCATTGGGATCACGGTCCACCATGTGTACATTTCCTATTTTCTGAGAGGATTCTTCACTTGCCTTGAGCAAGGATAGGTGCCCTCATTCTGATTTTCTTGTACTCCTCTCTATGTACTTTCAGATTAATAAAATGGCTCATTTTTCTGGCATTCTATGTGTAATTGTTCCGTGATCTGGTTCAGCATTGTATTTTCTATATCTGTCTGGCATATTTCTGTTTATTACTGGTTATTTCCCTTTGGGGATATTACACACTCGGTGCTTCAGACTAGATACATAACCAGGGGAATCTATCCAGGTGGGACAAGAATGGACTCAAGCTTTCAACCACTCTAGGTACCATCAGGCTTACTTGCTAACCATCAACCCAGGGAACTAGGTGTGTATCCAATGTCGGAGCTACATGACAAACGCTACCCTCCCTTGTCAGGATCTAGACATCAACCACACAAGTCGTCCAGATGTCCTTCCAAGCATCCACCATTAGATGCTTCATCTCTCCTTATCAACCAATTCTGTAATATCAACTAACCCAAGCATGCTGCTAAATTATTCAAACTTCTTGTTCGGAAGAGACTTCGTTAGCACATCAGTTACCTATTCATCTGTCGAAATATATTGTAGCTTCACGACACCATCTTGTACCAAGCTCCTAATGTAGTGGTACTTGTTGTTGATATGCTTCATCCATGCATGGAATACGGGGTCTTCAGGCATCTTGATGTTGCTTTGTTTATCACAATTTATTATGGTAGGATCTAGAGGCTTTCCAAATAAATCTGGCAAAAGTTTCCTTAACCAAACAACCTCCATTCCTACTTCACATGCAGCAACATATTCAGCTTCATACTTAAAGCAACAGGATCTTCTTTTCTAGTCATCCATGAAATCATTACAAATCCCAAGCTAAAACATCCATCGGTAGTGCTTCTTCCATCAGTCTCACTACCACCGCTATATAAATTGGTAAAACATATTAACTTAATTTCCCTTCCATCGTACTTTAAACAGTGATGTATCATGCCACATAGATATCTCAAAATATGCTTGGTAGCAATCCAATGTTCATGACGAGTCTCCAACGAAAATTGACTAAGAACATTTATGTCAAAAGATATATCAGGTCTCGTATTTACCAGGTACATCAGAGAGCCCACCAACTTACAATAGCTAGTAGGATCAACGAGACTAGAGTCAGAGCTTCTTAACTTCTTGAGATTAGTGATCATGGGAGTAGTCATAGACTTGGAGTCCATCATACCAAACTTCTGCAATATCTCGATTATGTAGTCAGCCTGACCCAGATATATCTCTCTGGGTTTTTGCCAGACTTCCAAACCCAAATAGTAATGCATAATTCCCTAATCTTTCATTTTGAATTCAGTTGCTAGCATTTTCTTGCATTCTTGTATTTTTCCCTCCACACCTGTAATAAACAAATCATCCACATATAGTAATATCATGAAGGGTTCATTCTTCACCAACTTAATGTAGAGATTTGAGTCTGCAAAACTTTTGAAGAACCCAATTCTTAAGAGATATGCATACATTCTTGCATACCATTCCCTCGGAGCTTGCTTCAAGCCATATAGGGCTTTCTTGAGTCTGCAAACATGTGTATCCTTGCTATTTACTTTAAAACCTTTTGGTTGTTCATGGTACACTATTTCATCAATGGTTCCATTTAGAAACGTTGTTTTGACATCCATTTGATTGATATTCCATCCCATAGTAGCAACTAGTGAAACCAAAGATCTTATAGTGGTATACCTAGAAGTAGAAGCAAAGGTTTCTTCATAGTCTATGTCTTCCTTTTGTGAGAAACCCCTTAAAACGTATCTTGCTTTGTACTTGTCTATGCTTCCTGTTGTCGCACAGATTGTTCAAGGCACCGCGACAACGGCTCAGACTGGGGGCTGTCACCTTTATCCCCAATCTCTCTCTTTAAGCTGTCTCCTTGCAGGCTAAGGGAGGTAGACCCTATTAGAAATGAGGATGACAAATCCAGGAGACACAGCTAAAACATCAAATACTTATAAAATGAACGAGATTCCACAGATCTAGATTAGATATTACGCTAAGACCAGTGCCTTATGGAGTCAAACAAAGTCTTGTTATGCAATTACAAACCAGTAAATGATGACTAACTGCTGCTTATTAAACCACGATTGATCACAATGATATTTTCTTGAGAATGCCACAACCACGAATAACAATATTATGAGAAAGCTAGACACTTGAAAGATTTTCGAAAATAAAAATATTACCCAGCTCGCAAAAATCAAGATGTTATATAGTCAAACTTTAGATAAAAATAAAATTGGCACATTTGACTATTGAAATTTTGAAATTTTTTTTATATTTTTATATTTTCCAAATTTTAAAGATTTTTTTGGAATTTTGAAATTTTTTATTCTAAAACAAAAATTCTAAATCTAAGTTAAAACTAAGTACAAAATTAGAGTCTAAACTAAACTAAAATTAAAATTAAAATTAAAATTAAAATTAAACTAAAGTAAAACTAAATTAAAACTTAAACTAAAAAATGTAAATTTAAATCCTAACTTTAAATCTATGCTAAAACTAGAGTAAATCTAAAATTAAACTAAATCAAATTAAAACTTAAAACTAAACTCTAAAACTACAACTAAAATCTACCGCTAACAATCTAATTTTTAAATCTAAGTCTAAAAAATCGAACACTATTAAAAAATGAAAACGATTGAATTAGAACTAAACTACAACTAAAAAAAACAAGACGCTAAAGTCTAACCTACGCTATCCAAATCGAAACGCATTAAAATTTAGGTCTACGCTATCATAAAATCTTAACCTAAATCGAAACCCTGCAAAAATTCGACGGATGTGTAAAGGGCTTCTATTTCACACGCTGATTTGAATGTGTATTTTTACTGTTCGATTGTAACTGCAGGTCGACAGGAGGGATGGCAGGCTGACGTTTTTGTTTTTTTTTGTTTTTGTTTGCATTTGTCGTTTTACTGTGTGCAGGTGGGACGGAGCAGAGATGCCGCGGAGGAGATGGCCGTGTGTAGGAGCTTCGACGGAGAATGATGCAGATCGATGAAGGAAAGGGTTCGATGCTGGACGTGAAGGGAGTGCTTGAACGGCAGATTGAAAAGAAGAACACAACTACAGTCGGAGCAGTGTAGATGTGGGGAGCTCAAAAAAAAAAAAAAAAACGACAATGGCAGAGGATGGTAGCTCAGAGATCAGAGATTTAAATGCAGGTCGATTGGATGGCAAGGCGGCAGCAAGGGAGTCGATGGAGATCAGTGAAAGCCACAAACCCAGTACATCCAATTTCATAAAATTTTCGATGTTTAAGCTCAGCTTTTATCCACAACAGGAATTCTGAGCCCAGATCTGGCCTTTGGAGGCTAGATTTGGCTTCAAAAATTTAAAAAAAAAAATTCTGATCCAAATTCACAACCTGCAGGATCTGAAGATATACACACCAATTTGATGATTAAACCCTTACAGTCAAATAAGAATACAAATTTACAACTAATTTACAAGTTTAAAACCCTCAAGGTCAGATTTAAAATCCATTTAGCACAATTTTTAGAAGTTTAAAATTTTTAGTGAGAGGCACAAGCCTTCGAAACCCTGCAAAATCACAAATATCGTAAGATAGACCCAGAATTTAACAAATAAAGAGCTTATCAGATTTATGCTTATTGAGAGTCGGCTGGTCCAACCGAAGACTTCCCCAGACGCCCAATCTTAAGAAAAAATTCCCTGCACACTTAGATTCAGATCTTAGATCGATAGAGATTTAAGAAAACAACATGAGACCCTTATAAAAATCAAAATGTTATTTTATAAACCCAGAAAACTGCATAAGATACCTATATGCAGATTAATCCATGTAGGCCATCAACCATAAAATGCAAGAAACCAAGTAGCAGAGTTTAGAGACAATTCACCACATAAATCTGAGAAGAAACATCCAGATTTGTAACCCCAAAGTCTTTTGCTTTATTCCTCAAAAAGTTTACAAGAGCTTCTAAGAGCAAGTGCACGATTATGAGATCGGATGACTCAATACTGACAAAGACCTCTAAATTTATAGGACTAGATCTCTAACGGCTAGTTTGGATGATCCTCGTCAAAATAATCTCAACCGTCCAAAAGATTTAATTATCTTTTGATCCGGAGCGTTGAAATTAAAATTTTGGGGAAAAAACGAATTTATCATTTAATTCAATTTTAATTAACTCAAAAATACTATTTTTGAGTTAATTACCCCACAATTTTGAGTTTGACTTAACCACCAAGGCCCAAGGGTCCAATATTTCTTAAAATTCTCAATGTTCCCTTGGCTTGGGGCTGTCAAAATCATTTTCCAAGGACCAACAAATTTTGCCTTTAAAGATTTAATCCTAATTTAGGACCCTAAATTAATTAAATTTATGGTTTAGGATTTTATTAATTAATTGACCAGAAAATTTAATTAATTGACTAAGAGGGGATTATAATTATTTTTCCAACCCTCTTTTACATGAGATAATACATTTACATACATGAAGGGGGAAAACCCGTTCATATAGACCCTCAAATAAATACCCAGTTCTGCGACTCAACATATGATCTAGTAGACCAAGTAGTTCAAACTACTTTTACAAGGACTCGAAAGAACACTAGGACTCACTTAGTATGCTGATGATACAATCCACCCTAGCTTTGGGGTGAGGCTGGAGGGAAAAACTCTGCCGATCACTTTCGTGAATCAGTGAGACAAAAAACCTCCTAGGATAGAGATCATCAACAACATACTAGGCTTACCTAGGTTGTTACATACATTGACGATCTTACTTAGATCATTTACATCATAAAATGCAGAATGGGTTTACATCATTATAAAAACTGTCGATCGGCGATGAAATCTGGATGACACGAGCCTCGAACATGATAAGTCCCATTTGAAAAAATGGGGGTGTACTGCTATGGGGTCGTTGACAAAGTGTGGTCAACATCTGGCTCTACTTGGGGACACGTTGCTTCATCGAAGGAATGTGAGAATCCAGAATCTGCATCCAAGCAACACACAAGATTACATAAGTAGCGTCCATCCAAATATCATCATATAACATTAAGCACATGAAAAATAGAAGCTCTTCTTTTATTTATTATTCTATTTAACATGAAAAGTAAATCTACTCTAACTGCAAAATGAAATGCTGAAATAACGAGGAGTAGAGTTAGAAATACGATACAGAGGATGCCCTGTGGCATCAGATGTGCTCAATATAGTGTATGCTGAGCATTTGCCTGCTTTCAGGCAAGTCTGTAGGCTGCTTTTCAGATGTGCCATGGCCGATCTTGCATAATGTAGGACTCTGTCTTATCCAAACGTCAAGCTGCTCTCGACCATCAGACGAATCGAACCACTTACTTCTTTTCTGCTTCTTTCTCTTCTTCTGAGTGGGTTGCGATGTTAGCAATGAGACCACTGTAAACTCCTTGTCCTCATCTTGAAGATGTTTGTACAAAATATCTGAAGAACCTGGAGCATGACCAATATTATTCTGGATATACTCTGTCAATGGTGAAACATAAGCTTGGTCTTTCTCAACATCCTTTGAAACCATAGTTAAATCCTTCGTATGACGAGATGGGAGTGGCTTTAGCAAACAAGAAGTCTCATGATCTGTTGATGAATCTTCATAATCAAATTTCGGCTGAAACTTTTGTATATGTAATTTTTCCATTTTTTCCAACCTTTCTTGTATGGAACTCATTTCCAACAAGTGATTTTCCTTCATGGTATTCATCTCCAATAAGTGATTTTCCTTCATGGTATTCATTTCCTGGGTGTGTCTTGCTTCCATGATGGACATCTGATTAGAATGATTGACTTCCATTATCTTTAACCTGTTTTCCATGACATTTATTTCCTTAACATGTTTTTCTTCCATGGCAATTATTTGATTTTGAAGACTGATTTGGTTAGCTTCCATGTTTTGAATTATTTGCGTATGATTGGGTTGCACATCCTTAATCATCTGAGCTGGTTCCTTATCCTGACTTTCATGATCTTCTATATGCATGTGATAGTTCTTACCAACAACATTAATTTGATGACTTGACCTTGCCATTCTACTAGCTATGATCCTTTTGACAATGGGGCAAGTAGCCTCTTCATGAAGATCATTACAAGCTCTACAATAAGGAGGAACTTCATCCACAAGATTGGCGAACTCAAGTTGATTTGTCGGTCTCTGCTCATAAGATAGCCCTCTTTTCTGTAAAGCATTATTATTTCTAGGTTGGGAATTCTGCGTTTGAGCCCTTTCCATTTGAACCAACCTAGCCTGTAAAACACTTATTTCCTTAGCATGTTCAGAGATCAATTTCGCTTGATTAAGCTCCATGCTTTCAAGTTTTTGCATTAACCTTTTCATAGGGTCATCATCGTCTTCTTCAATTTCTAGAGTGTTGGACATTCCAGATGCTTTCTTATCCTTTTCAATCTCCTCAGCGAAAGATTGACAAGCTTTATAATTTGCAGTTTTAGCCCGCCTTAACTCATATGAAGTATCAGAATCAAAAGCATCAATGTAAAAATTCAGAAGAGATCCATCAGGAGGTTTATGAGTTTGAGATATTTCTCTAAGAATACCATTAAATCTCCTGTTAAATTCTTCAGTTGTTTCATTTTCTTTCTTTTTTATGGTACTGATTTCTCTTACCAAATGCCTATCTTCCCTTTTATCACCATACTTTTCCTTAAAAGCAGTTACAATGGATTCAAAAGTATTGAATGAATTATCAGGTTTTTCCATGAACCATTCAGCAACATCCTCACCAAAAGTAAGAACAAAAGTTTTCATCTTTACATCATCGAAATTATTATTTGCAACTGCAAATCTATTCCACCAGTTAGTGAAAGCAAACAAATGAGATTTAACACTAACTGCATAATTTCCTTGAAAGATAGGTAATTTATCCATTTGAGGGAGATCATGGGGATAACCCTGAATATTAGCAAAATTACATGGGGCAAAAACATCCATGATATCGTTTTTAAGATTTTAGAAATAGATCTGTGTTCAAGAATAATCAAAAGGTCCTCAAGAAGCGAACTTCTTGGCAGGAACTCTTGTAAGAAATGAAAGAGTTGGAGTCGCCACTTGAACATGAAACTAATTCTAAAACAGAAGAAATAATCGAGAGCTAGTAGATGGATATCACGAGGGGATTCTTGTCTGGGAGTAAAAAGATGAATAAGTGGAGTCGCCACCCAAACAAGAAGCCAACCGAAATGTCCAGGTGCTAAAGATACGATGATGAAATGATTAGTGATATGACGAAAGATAAGACGATAAAAATATGAAGGGATGAAAAGATGCCAGAAAATGTGATCTCTTGCGACAGGTTAATGAATGGCGAAAGAAGATCTGAAGATTAGAAAATGTCGTTAAGACCAAGGACAGAAAAAACTCTATCCCCGGCAACGGCGCCAAAAAATGTTGTCGCACAGATTGTTCAGGGCACCGCGACAACGGCTCAGACTGGGGGCTGTCACCTTTATCCCCAATCTCTCTCTTTAAGCTGTCTCCTTGCAGGCTAAGGGAGGTAGACCCTATTAGAAATGAGGATGACAAATCCAGGAGACACAGCTAAAACATCAAATACTTATAAAATGAACGAGATTCCACAGATCTAGATTAGATATTACGCTAAGACCAGTGCCTTATGGAGTCAAACAAAGTCTTGTTATGCAATTACAAACCAGTAAATGATGACTAACTGCTGCTTATTAAACCACGATTGATCACAATGATATTTTCTTGAGAATGCCACAACCACGAATAACAATATTATGAGAAAGCTAGACACTTGAAAGATTTTCGAAAATAAAAATATTACCCAGCTCGCAAAAATCAAGATGTTATATAGTCAAACTTTAGATAAAAATAAAATTGGCACATTTGACTATTGAAATTTTGAAATTTTTTTTATATTTTTATATTTTCCAAATTTTAAAGATTTTTTTGGAATTTTGAAATTTTTTATTCTAAAACAAAAATTCTAAATCTAAGTTAAAACTAAGTACAAAATTAGAGTCTAAACTAAACTAAAATTAAAATTAAAATTAAAATTAAAATTAAACTAAAGTAAAACTAAATTAAAACTTAAACTAAAAAATGTAAATTTAAATCCTAACTTTAAATCTATGCTAAAACTAGAGTAAATCTAAAATTAAACTAAATCAAATTAAAACTTAAAACTAAACTCTAAAACTACAACTAAAATCTACCGCTAACAATCTAATTTTTAAATCTAAGTCTAAAAAATCGAACACTATTAAAAAATGAAAACGATTGAATTAGAACTAAACTACAACTAAAAAAAACAAGACGCTAAAGTCTAACCTACGCTATCCAAATCGAAACGCATTAAAATTTAGGTCTACGCTATCATAAAATCTTAACCTAAATCGAAACCCTGCAAAAATTCGACGGATGTGTAAAGGGCTTCTATTTCACACGCTGATTTGAATGTGTATTTTTACTGTTCGATTGTAACTGCAGGTCGACAGGAGGGATGGCAGGCTGACGTTTTTGTTTTTTTTTGTTTTTGTTTGCATTTGTCGTTTTACTGTGTGCAGGTGGGACGGAGCAGAGATGCCGCGGAGGAGATGGCCGTGTGTAGGAGCTTCGACGGAGAATGATGCAGATCGATGAAGGAAAGGGTTCGTCTTGGAGCTGAAGGTGAGCAGTGAGATTGAAAGAAGAACACAACTACGATCGAGACGTGTAGATGTGGGGAGCTCAAAAAAAAAAAAAAAAAAAACGACAAATGGCGAGAGGATGGTAGCTCGGAGATGGGAATTTAAATGCGAGTCGATTGGATGGCAAAGGCGGCGACGAGGAGTCGATGGAGATCGGTAGAGAAGCCACAGCCCGGTGCATCAACTTCATAAAATTTTCGACGTTTAAGCTCAGCTTTTGTCCACAACAGGAATTCTGAGGCCAGATCTGGCCTTTGGAGGCTAGATTTGGCTTCAAAAATTAAAAAAAATTCTGATTCAAATTCACAACCTGCAAGATCTGAAGATATACACACCAATTTGATGATTAAACCCTTACAGTCAAATAAAAATACAAATTTACAACTAATTTACAAGTTCAAAAACCCACAAGGTCAGATTTAAATCCGTTTAGCACAATTTTCAGAAGTTTAAAATTTTAAGTGAGAGGCACAAGCCTTCGAAACCCTGCAAAATCACAAATATCGTAAGATAGACCCGGAATTTAACAAATAAAGAGCTTATCAGATTTATGCTTATTGAGAGTCGGCTGGTCCAACCGAAGACTTCCCCAGACGCCCAATCTTAAGAAAAAATTCCCTGCACACTTAGATCCAGATCTTAGATCGATAGAGATTTAAGAAAACAACATGAGACCTTTGCAGAAAAATCAAAATGTTATTTTATAAACCCAGAAAACTGCATAAGATACCTATATGTAGATTAATCCATGAAGGCCATCAACCATAAAATGCAAGAAACCAAGTAGCAGAGTTTAGAGACAATTCACCACATAGATCTGAGAAGGAACATCCAGATTTGTAACCCCAAAGTCTTTAGCATTATTCCTCAAAAAGTTTACAAGAGCTTCTAAGAGCAAGTGCACGATTTTGAGATCGGATGACTCAATATTGACAAAGACCTCTAAATTTATAGGACAAGATCTCTAACGGCTAGTTTGGATGATCCTCGTCAAAATAATCTCAACCGTCCAAAAGATTTAATTATCTTTTAATCCGGAGCATTGAAATTAAAATTTTGGGGGAAAAAACGAATTTATCATTTAATTCAATTTTAATTAACTCAAAAATATTATTTTTGAGTTAATTACCCCAAAATTTTGACCTTGACTTAACCACCAAGGCCCAAGGGTCCAATATTTCTTAAAATTCTCAATATTCCCTTGGCTTGGGGCTGTCAAAATCATTTTCCAAGGACCAACAAATTTTGCCTTTAAAGATTTAATCCTAACTTAGGACCCTAAATTAATTAAATTTCTGGTTTAAGATTTTATTAATTAATTGACCAGAAAATTTAATTAATTGACTGAGAGGGGACTATAATTATTTTCCAACCCTCTTTTACATGAGATAATACATTTACATACATGAAGGGGGAATACCCATTCGTATAGACCCTCAAATAAATACCCAATTCTGCGACTCAAAACATGATCTAGTAGACCAAGTAGTTGAAACTACTTTTACAAGGACTCGATAAAAAACACTAGGACTCACTTAGCATGCTGATGACAAATTCCACCCTAGCGTTGGGGGAGGCTGGAGGGAAGAACTCTGCCGATCACTTTCGTGAATCAGTGAGACAAAAAACCTCCTAGGATGGAAGTCATCAACAACATACTAGGCTTACCTAGGTTGTTACATACATGGACGGTCTTACTTAGATCATTTACATCATAAAATGCAGAATGGGTTTACATCATTATAAAAACTGTCGATCGACGATGACATCTGGATAACGGAATCTGAATGGTGCAACCACGTCGAACATGACGAATCCCATTTGAAAAAATGGGGGTGTACTGCTATGGGGTCGTTGACAAAGTGCGGTCAACACT